>JBAPLH010000931.1:0-50957 GCA_037897445.1 Ceriops zippeliana | reverse complement strand
AAGATAAATTGAGTTATTGCAATAAAAATAGTGCTTGTAACAACAAAAGGAGCATGTTAGCAATAAGTGAATAGAAAGACTCATTATTTAGGAAATATGCCACTTCACATTAGTACGAAATGCAAAAAATGATGAATGACTCCTTTGGGTGGTGAACTAAACAAAACAATATTTATTTGTTTTAATTAATATACTATGTAATTTAGTCATAAATGTTAATCTGATCATTATGTCAAAAGGTGTTTGGAACCAAAAGACAAGTCTTCCAAACTAGAAATGTTAGGGATTCTTTATTTTGAATTCAACCAATTAAATCAATAAGAAACCCTAATGAAGATCATGAACCCCATTGTTTGATTGTATTGAATGAATTGTATAGATATGGACATTTTCTTCTTGATGAATAGAGTTGTTAATAAGGAGAAAAGATAATTTCATGGTTATTGCGTTATAAATAGTGCTTCTAACAACCAAAGGAGTGTTAGAATAAGTGAATAGAAAGATCAAATATTTTGGAATTATGCCATTCCATTAGTAGGAATGCAAAATTAAGAAGGAATGCTCCTTTGGGTGATTGAAACTAAACACAAATTTAAATTTTAAATAGTGTTCATCTACGAATTTTGTGTTGTTATGTAATAAAACTGTGTATTTTAGTTTATAAATGTTAATCTCATGATCCTTATGTCAAAAGGATGGGTATGTTTTTTGAACCAAATAGACAAGTCTTCCCAAACTAGAAATGATCTTAGGATTGTTTATTTTGAAAGCAACACCAACTTTAACCAGGAAATAGGAAAACCCTAATTGAAAGAATGATGAAAAAACCCCAAGTTTTGTTTTTTTTTTTGAAATGAATTGTATAGATTATGGACATTTTCTACTTTGATGAATAGAGTTTGTGTAATAAGAGAGACTAAAGATAAATTTTTTCATGGTTAGATTGCAATAAAAAATAGTGATTGTAACAACAAAAGGAGCATGTTTTAGCATAAAGTGAATATAGCAAGGGACTCATTATTTTTTTGAAAATAAACCCACGTTCACGGATTACTAGACGAAAAGCAAACTAAGATGAATGACTCCTTGGGGTGATTTGAAACTAAACACATATTTATTTTCAATAATATTGCAATCAAATGTTTTGTTTTAATTTAATATAAACTATGTTAATTTAGTTTTATAAATGTGTTAATCTACATGATCATTATGTCAAAAGGGTTGAGGTTTTTTGGTACCCAAAAGACAACAAGTGTTCCAAACCAGAAATGTTCTGAGGGATTTGTTTATTTTGAAATTTCAACCAATTAACATCAATAAAAACAACCTAAATGAAGATCATGAACCCCATTGTTTTGATTTGTATTGAATGAATGTATAGATAATGGACATTTTCTTTCTTGATGAAATAGAGTTGTTAATTAAGGAGACCACAAAGATATATTTGTTCATGGTTATTGCAAGAAAAAATAGTGCTTGTAACAACAAAAGGAGCATGTTAGCAATAAGTGAATAGAAAAGACTCATTATTTAGGAAATATATGCCACTTCACATTAGTACGAAATGCAAATAAAGATGAATGAATGACACTCCTTTGGGTGATTGAACTAAAACACATTTATATTTTAAATAATGCATGGACATATTTGTTTTAATTTAATTATATACTATGTAATTTAGTTATAAATGTTAATCTCATGATCATTATGTCAAAAGGTGTGTTTGGGTCCAAAAGACAAGTCTTCCAAAAACTAGAAATGTTCTGAGGGATTCTTTATTTTGAAATTCAACCCAATTAAAATCAATAAGTGAAACCTAATGAAGATCATGAACCCCATTGTTTTGATTGTATTGAATGAATTGTATAGATATGGACATTTTCTTCTTGATGAATAAGAGTTGTTAATAAGGAGACAAAAGATAATTTCATGGTTATTGCAATAAAAATAGTGCTTGTAACAACAAAAAAGGAGCTTGTTAGCAAATAAGTGAATAGAAAGACTCATTATTTTAGGAAATATGCCACTTCACATTAGTACAAAAATGCAAATAAGATGAATGACTCCTTTGGGTGATTGAACTAAACACATTTATATTTTAAATAGTGCATGGACATATTTGTTTTAATTAATATACTATGTAATTTAGTTCATAAATGTTAATCTCATGATCATTATGTCAAAAGAGTGTGTTTGGGAACCAAAAAGACAAGTCTTCCAAACTAGAAATGTTCTGAGGGATTCTTTATTTTTGAAATTCAACCAATTAACATCAATAAGAAACCCTAATGAAGATCATGAACCCCATTGTTTGATTGTATTGAATGAATTGTATAGATATGGACATTTTCTTCTTGATGAATAGAGTTGTTAATAAGGAGGACAAAAGATAATTTCATGGTTATTGCAATAAAAAATAGTGCTTGTAACAACAAAAAGGAGCATGTTAGCAATAAGTGAATAGAAAGACTCATTATTTAGGAAATATGCCACTTCACATTAGTAGGAAATGCAAATTAAGATGAATGACTCCTTTGGGTGATTGAAACTAAACACATTTATATTTTTTAGTGCATTAACATATTTGTTTTAATTAATATACTATGTAATTTAGTCATAAATGTTAATCTCATGATCATCATGTCAAAAGGTTGTGTTTGGAACCAAAAGACAAGTCTTCCAAACTAGAAATGTTTCTGAGGGATTCTTTATTTTGAAATTCAACCAATTAACATCAATAAGAAACCCTAATGAAGATCATGAACCCCCATTGTTTGATTGTATTGAATGAATTGTATAGATATGGGACATTTTCTTCTTGATGAATAGAGTTGTTAATAAGGAGACAAAAGATAATTTCATGGTTATTGCAATAAAAAATAGTGCTTGTAACAACAAAAGGAGCATGTTAGCAATAAGTGAAAAGAAAGACTCATTATTTAGGAAATATGCCACTTCACATTAGTACAAAAATGCAAATAAATATGAATGACTCCTTTGGGTGATTGAACTAAACACATTTATATTTTTAAATAGTGCATGCACATATTTGTTTTAATTAATATACTATGTAATTTAGTCATAAATGTTAATCTCATGATCATTATGTCAAAAGGTGTGTTTGGAACCAAAAGACAAGTCTTCCAAACTAGAAATGTTCTGAGGGATTCTTTATTTTGAAATTCAACCAATTAACATCAATAAGAAATCCTAATGAAGATCATGAACCCCATTGTTTGATTGTATTGAATGAATTGTATAGATATGGACATTTTCTTCTTGATGAATAGAGTTGTTAATAAGGAGACAAAAGATAATTTCATGGTTATTGCAATAAAAATAGTACTTGTAACAACAAAAGGAGCTTGTTTTAGCATAAAGTGAATAGAAGGACTCATTATTTAGGAAATAAACCACTTCACATTAGTACGAAAAGCAAACTAAGATGAATGAGTCCTTTGGGTGATGAAAACTAAACACATTTAAATTTTCAATATTGCATTGACATGTTTGTTTTTATTAATATACTATGTAATTTAGTCATAAATGTTAATCTCAAGATCATTATGTCAAAAGATGTGTTTGGAACCAAAAGACAAGTCTTCCAAACTAGAAATGTTCTGAGGGATTCTTTATTTTGAAATTCAACCAATTAACATCAATAAGAAATCCTAATGAAGATCATGAACCCCATTGTTTGATTGTATTGAATGAATTGTATAGATATGGACATTTTCTTCTTGATGAATAGAGTTGTTAATAAGGAGACAAAGATAATTTCATGGTTATTGCAATAAAAAATAGTACTTGTAACAACAAAAGGAGCTTGTTTAGCATAAAAGTGAATAGAAGGACTCATTATTTAGGAAATATGCCACTTCACATTAGTACGAAAAGCAAAAATAAAGATGAATGAGTCTCCTTTGGGTGATGAAACTAAAACACATTTAAATTTTCAATATTGCATCGACATATTTGTTTTAATTAATATACTATGTAATTTAGTTATAAATGTTAATCTCATGATCATTGTGTCAAAAGTGTGTGTTTGGAACCAAAAGACAAGTCTTCCAAACCAGAAATGTTTTGAGGGATTGTTTATTTTGAAATTCAACCAATTAACATCAATAGGAAACCCCAAAGAAGATCATGAACCCCATTGATTGATTGTATTGAATGAATTGTATAGATATGGACATTTTCTTCTTGATGAATAGAGTTGTTAATAAGGAGACAAAAAAGATAATTTCATGGTTATTGCAATAAAAATAGTGCTTGTAACAACAAAAGGAGCCTGTTAGCAATAAGTGAATAGAAAGACTCATTATTTAGGAAATATGCCACTTCACATTAGTAGGAAAAGCAAATTAAGATGAATGACTCCTTTGGGTGATTGAACTAAACACATTTAATATTTTCAATAGTGCATGGACATATTTGTTTTAATTAATATACTATGTAATTTAGTCATAAATGTTAATCTCAAAATCATTATGTCAAAAGGTGTGTTTTGGAACCAAAAGACAAAGTCTTCCAAACTAGAAATCTTCTGAAGGGATTCTTTATTTTGAAAATTCAACCAATTAACATCAATAAGAAACACTAATGAAGATCATGAACCCCATTGTTTGATTGTATTGAATGAATTGTATAGATATGGACATTTTCTTCTTGATGAATAGAGTTGTTAATAAGGAGACAAAAGATAATTTCATGGTTATTGCAATAAAAATAGTGCTTGTAACAACAAAAGGAGCATGTTAGCAATAAGTGAAAAGAAAGACTCATTATTTAGGAAATATGCCACTTCACATTAGTACAAAATGCAAATAAATATGAATGACTCCTTTGGGTGATTGAACTAAACACATTTATATTTTAAATAGTGCATGCACATATTTGTTTTAATTAATATACTATGTAATTTTGTCATAAATATTAATCTCATGATCATTATGTCAAAAGGTGTGTTTGGAACCAAAAGACAAGTCTTCCAAACTAGAAATGTTCTGAGGGATTCTTTATTTTGAAATTCAACCAATTAACATCAATAAGAAACACTAATGAAGATCATGAACCCCATTGTTTGATTGTATTGAATGAATTGTATATATATGGACATTTTCTTCTTGATGAATAGAGTTGTTAATATGGAGACAAAAGATAATTTGATGGTTATTGCAATAAAAATAGTGCTTGTAACAACAAAAGGAGCATGTTAGCAATAAGTGAATAGAAAGACTCATTATTTAGGAAATATGCCACTTCACATTAGTAGGAAATGCAAATTAAGATGAATGACTCCTTTGGGTGATTAAACTAAACACATATATTGTTTTAATTAATATACTATGTAATTTAGTCATAAATGTTAATCTCATGATCATCATGTCAAAAGGTTTGTTTGGAACCAAAAGACAAGTCTTCCAAACTAGAAATGTTCTGAGGGATTCTTTATTTTGAAATTCAACCAATTAAAATCAATAAGTGACCCTAATGAAGATCATGAACCCCATTGTTTGATTGTATTGAATGAATTGTATAGATATGGACATTTTCTTCTTGATGAATACAGTTGTTAATAAGGAGACAAAAGATAATTTCATGGTTATTGCAATAAAAATAGTGCTTGTAACAACAAAAGGAGCATGTTAGCAATAAGTGAAAAGAAAGACTCATTATTTAGGAAATATGCCACTTCACATTAGTACAAAATGCAAATAAATATGAATGACTCCTTTGGGTGATTGAACTAAACACATTTATATTTTAAATAGTGCATGCACATATTTGTTTTAATTAATATACTATGTAATTTAGTCATAAATATTAATCTCATGATCATTATGTCAATAGGTGTGTTTGGAACCAAAAGACAAGTCTTCCAAACTAGAAATCTTCTGAGGGATTCTTTATTTTGAAATTCAACCAATTAACATCAATAAGAAATCCTAATGAAGATCATGAACCCCATTGTTTGATTGTATTGAATGAATTGTATAGATATGGACATTTTCTTCTTCATGAATAGAGTTGTTAATAAGGAGGCAAAAGATAATTTCATGGTTATTGTAAGAAAAATAGTACTTGTAACAACAAAAGGAGCTTGTTTAGCATAAAGTGAATAGAAGGACTCATTATTTAGGAAATAAACCACTTCACATTAGTACGAAAAGAAAACTAAGATGAATGAGTCCTTTAGGCGGTGAAACTAAACACATTTAAATTTTCAATATTGCATTGACATGTTTGTTTTAATTAATATACTATGTAATTTAGTCATAAATGTTAATCTCAAGATCATTATGTCAAAAGGTGTGTTTGGAACCAAAAGACAAGTCTTCCAAACTAGAAATGTTCTGAGGGATTTTTTAGTTTGAAATTCAACCAATTAACATCAATTAGAAATCCTAATGAAGATCATGAACCCCATTGTTTGATTGTATTGAATGAATTGTATAGATATGGACATTTTCTTCTTGATGAATAGAGTTGTTAATAAGGAGACAAGAGATAATTTCATGGTTATTGCAATAAAAATAGTACTTGTAACAACAAAAGGAGCTTGTTTAGCATAAAGTGAATAGAAGGACTCATTATTTAGGAAATAAACCACTTCACATTAGTACAAAAAGCAAACTAAGATGAATGAGTCATTTGGGTGGTGAAACTAAACACATTTAAATTTTCAATATTGCATCGACATGTTTGTTTTAATTAATATACTATGTAATTTAGTTATAAATGTTAATCTCATGATCATTGTGTCAAAAAGTGTGTTTGGGTCCAAAAGACAAGTGTTCCAAACCAGAAATGTTTTGAGGGATTGTTTATTTTGGAATTCAACCAATTAACATCAATAAGAAAACCCCAAAGAAGATCATGAACCCCATTGATTTGATTGTGTTGAATGAATTGTATAGATATGGACATTTTCTTCTTGATGAATAGAGTTGTTAATAAGGAGACAAAAGATAATTTCATGGTTATTGCAATAAAAATAGTGCTTGTAACAACAAAAGGAGCCTGCTAGCAATAAGTCAATAGAAAGACTCATTATTTAGGAAATATGCCACTTCACATTAGTAGGAAAAGCAAATTAAGATGAATGACTCCTTTGGGTGATTGAACTAAACACATTTATATTTTCAATTGTGCATGGACATATTTGTTTTAATTAATATACTATGTAATTTAGTCATAAATGTTAATCTCAGAATCATTATGTCAAAAGGTGTGTTTGGAACCAACAGACAAGTCTTTGAAACTAGAAATCTTCTAAGGGATTCTTTATTTTGAAATTCAACCAATTAACATCAATAAGAAACACTAATGAAGATCATGAACCCCATTGTTTGATTGTATTGAATGAATTGTATAGATATGGACATTTTTTCTTCTCGATGAATAGAGTTGTTAATATGGAGACAAAAGATAATTTGATGGTTATTGCAATAAAAAATAGTGCTTTGTAACAACAAAAGGAGCATGTTAGCAATAAGTGAATAGAAAGACTCATTATTTAGGAAATATGCCACTTCACATTAGTAGGAAAATGCAAATTAAGATGAATGACTCCTTTGGGTGATTAAAACACATTTAAATAAACACATTTATTTTGTTTTAATTAATATACTATGTAATTTAGTCGTAAATGTTAATCTCATGATCATCATGTCAAAAGGTTTGTTTTGGAACCAAAAGACAAGTCTTTCCAAACTAGAAATGTTCCGAGGGATTCTTTATTTTGAAATTCAACCAATTAAAATCAATAAGTGACCCTAATGAAGATCATGAACCCCATTGTTTGATTGTATTGATTGAATGAATTGTATAGATATGGACATTTTCTTCTTGATGAATAGAGTTGTTAATAAGGAGAGACAAGAGATAATTTCATGGTTATTGCAATAAAAAATAGTACTTGTAACAACAAAACGGAGCTTGTTTAGCATAAAGTGAATAGAAGGACTCATTATTTAGGAAATAAACCCACTTCACATTAGTACGAAAAGAAAACTAAGATGAATGAGTCCTTTTGGGTGGTGAAACTAAACACATTTATATTTTCAATAGTGCATGGACATATTTGTTTTAATTAATATACTATGTAATTTAGTCATAAATGTTAATCTCAAAATCATTATGTCAAAAGGTGTGTTTGGAAACAAACAGACAAGTCTTCCAAACTAGAAATCTTCTAAGGGATTCTTTATTTTGAAAATTCAACCAATTAACATCAATAAGAAACACTAATGAAGAAGATCATGAACCCCATTGTTTGATTGTATTGAATGAATTGTATAGATATGGACATTTTCTTCTTGATGAATAGAGTTTGTTAATATGGAGACAAAAGATAATTTTGATGGTTATTGCAATAAAAAAGTGCTTGTAACAACAAAAGGAGCATGTTAGCAATAAGTGAATAGAAAGACTCATTATTGAGGAAATATGCCACTTCACATTAGTATGAAAAGCAAATTAAAGATGAATGACTCCTTTGGGTGATTGAAACTAAACACATTTATATTTTCAATAGTGCATGGACATATTTTTGTTTTTTAATTAATATACTATGTAATTTAGTCATAAATGTTAATCTCAAAATCATTATGTCAAAAGGTGTGTGTTTGGAACCAACAGACAAGTCTTCCAAACTAGAAATCTTCTAAGGGATTCTTTATTTTGAAATTCAACCAATTAACATCAATAAGAAACACTAATGAAGATCATGAACCCCATTGTTTGATTGTATTGAATGAATTGTATAGATATGGACATTTTCTTCTTGATAAATAGAGTTGTTAATATGGAGACAAAAGATAATTTGATGGTTATTTGCAATAAAAAATAGTGCTTGTAACAACAAAAGGAGCATGTTAGCAATAAGTGAATAGAAAGAAGACTCATTATTTAGGAAATATGCCACTTCACATTAGTAGGAAAATGCAAATTAAGATGAATGACTCCTTTGGGTGATTAAACTAAACACATTTATTGTTTTAAATTAATATACTATGTAATTTTTAGTCATAAATGTTAATCTCATGATCATCATGTCAAAAGGTTTGTTTTGGAACCAAAAGACAAGTCTTCCAAACTAGAAATGTTCCGAGGGATTCTTTATTTTGAAATTCAACCAATTAAAAAATCAATAAGTGACCCTAATGAAGATCATGAACCCCATTGTTTGATTGTATTGAATGAATTGTATAGATATGGACATTTTCTTCTTGATGAATAGAGTTGTTAATAAGGAGACAAGAGATAATTTCATGGTTATTGCAATAAAAATAGTACTTGTAACAACAAAAGGAGCTTGTTTAGCATAAAGTGAATAGAAGGACTCATTATTTAGGAAATAAACCACTTCACATTAGTACGAAAAGAAAACTAAGATGAATGAGTCCTTTGGGTGGTGAAACTAAACAAATTTATATTTTCAATAGTGCATGGACATATTTGTTTTAATTAATATACTATGTAATTTAGTCATAAATGTTAATCTCAAAATCATTATGTCAAAAGGAGTGTTTGGAACCAACAGACAAGTCTTCCAAACTAGAAATCTTCTAAGGGATTCTTTATTTTGAAATTCAACCAATTAACATCAATAAGAAACACTAATGAAGATCATGAACCCCATTGTTTGATTGTATTGAATGAATTGTATAGATATGGACATTTTCTTCTTGATGAATAGAGTTGTTAATATGGAGACAAAAGATAATTTGATGGTTATTGCAATAAAAATAGTGCTTGTAACAACAAAAGGAGCATGTTAGCAATAAGTGAATAGAAAGACTCATTATTGAGGAAATATGCCACTTCACATTAGTATGAAAAGCAAATTAAGATGAATGACTCCTTTGGGTGATTGAACTAAACACATTTATATTTTCAATAGTGCATGGACATATTTGTTTTAATTAATATACTATGTAATTTAGTCATAAATGTTAATCTCAAAATCATTATGTCAAAAGGTGTGTTTTTGGAACCAACAAACAAGTCTTCCCAAACTAGAAATCTTCTAAGGGATTCTTTATTTTGAAATTCAACCAATTAACATCAATAAGAAACACTAATGAAGATCATGAACCCCATTGTTTGATTGTATTGAATGAATTGTATAGATATGGACATTTTCTTCTTGATGAATAGAGTTGTTAAATAAGGAGACAAAAGATAATTTGATGGTTATTGTAATAAAAAATAGTGCTTGTAACAACAAAAGGAGCATGTTAGCAATAAGTGAATAGAAAGACTCATTATTTAGGAAATATGCCACTTCACATTAGTAGGAAAAAAGCAAATTAAGATGAATGACTCCTTTGGGTGATTAAACTAAACACATTTATTGTTTTAATTTTAATTATATAATATGTAATTTAGTCATAAATGTTAATCTCATGATCATCATGTCAAAAAGGTTTGTTTGGAACCAAAAGACAAGTCTTCCAAACTAGAAATGTTCTGAGGGATTCTTTATTTTGAAATTCAACCAATTAAAATCAATAAGTGAACCCTAATGAAGATCATGAACCCCATTTGTTTGATTGTATTGAATGAATTGTATAGATATGGACATTTTCTTCTTGATGAATAGAGTTGTTAATAAGGAGACAAAAGATAATTTCATGGTTATTGCAATAAAAAATAGTGCTTGTAACAACAAAAGGAGCATGTTTAGCATAAAGTGAATAGAATAGAAGACTCATTATTTAGGAAATATAAACCACTTCACATTAGTACGAAAATGCAAATAAAGATGAATGACTCCTTTGGGTGGTTGAACTAAACACATTTATATTTTTCAATAGTGCATGGACATATTTGTTTTAATTAATATACTATGTAATTTAGTCATAAATGTTAATCTCATGATCATTATGTCAAAAGGTGTGTTTGGAACCAAAAGACAAGTCTTCCAAACTAGAAATCTTCTGAGGGATTCTTTATTTTGAAATTCAACCAATTAACATCAATAAGAAACACTAATGAAGATCATGAACCCCATTGTTTGATTGTATTGAATGAATTGTATAGATATGGACATTTTCTTCTTGATGAATAGAGTTGTTAATAAGGAGACAAAAGATAATTTCATGGTTATTGCAATAAAAAATAGTGCTTGTAACAACAAAAGGAGCATGTTAGCAATAAGTGAATAGAAAGACTCATTATTTAGGAAATATGCCACTTCACATTAGTACGAAAAAGCAAATTAAGATGAATGACTCCTTTGGGTGATTGAACTAAACACATTTATATTTTCAAATAGTGCATGGACATATTTGTTTTAATTAATATACTATGTAATTTAGTCATAAATGTTAATCTCAAAATCATTATGTCAAAAGGTGTGTTTGGAACCAACAAACAAGTCTTCCAAACTAGAAATCTTCTAAGGGATTCTTTATTTTGAAATTCAACCAATTAACATCAATAAGAAACACTAATGAAGATCATGAACCCCATTGTTTGATTGTATTGAATGAATTGTATAGATATGGACATTTTCTTCTTGATGAATAGAGTTGTTAATATGGAGACAAAAGATAATTTGATGGTTATTGCAATAAAAATAGTGCTTGTAACAACAAAAGGAGCATGTTAGCAATAAGTGAATAGAAAGACTCATTATTTAGGAAATATGCCACTTCACATTAGTAGGAAATGCAAATTAAGATGAATGACTCCTTTGGGTGATTAAACTAAACACATTTATTGTTTTAATTAATATACTATGTAATTTAGTCATAAATGTTAATCTCATGATCATCATGTCAAAAGGTTTGTTTGGAACCAAAAGACAAGTCTTCCAAACTAGAAATGTTCTGAGGGATTCTTTATTTTGAAATTCAACCAATTAAAATCAATAAGTGACCCTAATGAAGATCATGAACCCCATTGTTTGATTGTATTGAATGAATTGTATAGATATGGACATTTTCTTCTTGATGAATACAGTTGTTAATAAGGAGACAAAAGATAATTTCATGGTTATTGCAATAAAAATAGTGCTTGTAACAACAAAAGGAGCATGTTAGCAATAAGTGAAAAGAAAGACTCATTATTTAGGAAATATGCCACTTCACATTAGTACAAAATGCAAATAAATATGAATGACTCCTTTGGGTGATTGAACTAAACACATTTATATTTTAAATAGTGCATGCACATATTTGTTTTTAATTAATATACTATGTAATTTAGTCATAAATATTAATCTCATGATCATTATGTCAAAAGGTGTGTGTTTGGAACCAAAAGACAAGTCTTTCCAAACTAGAAATCTTCTGAGGGATTCTTTATTTTGAAATTCAACCAATTAACATCAATAAGAAATCCTAATGAAGATCATGAACCCCATTGTTTGATTGTATTGAATGAATTGTATAGATATGGACATTTTCTTCTTCTTGATGAATAGAGTTGTTAATAAGGAGACAAAAAGATAAATTTCATGGTTATTGTAATAAAAAATAGTACTTGTAACAACAAAAGGAGCTTGTTTAGCATAAAGTGAATAGAAGGACTCATTATTTAGGAAATAAACCACTTCACATTAGTACGAAAAGAAAACTAAGATGAATGAGTCCTTTGGGTGTGTGAAACTAAACACATTTATAATTTTCAATAGTGCATGGACATATTTGTTTTAATTAATATACTATGTAATTTAGTCATAAATGTTA
The DNA here is from genome assembly GCA_037897445.1 of Ceriops zippeliana. Lineage (NCBI taxonomy): Eukaryota > Viridiplantae > Streptophyta > Magnoliopsida > Malpighiales > Rhizophoraceae > Ceriops > Ceriops zippeliana. The sequence goes on along the minus strand of JBAPLH010000931.1, from coordinate 38,253 downwards.
ATCTCAAGATCATTATGTCAAAAGGTGTGTTTGGAACCAAAAGACAAGTCTTCCAAACTAGAAATGTTCTGAGGGATTCTTTATTTTGAAATTCAACCAATTAACATCAATAAGAAACCCTAATGAAGATCATGAACCCCATTGTTTGATTGTATTGAATGAATTGTATAGATATGGACATTTTCTTCTTGATGAATAGAGTTGTTAATAAGGAGACAAAAGATAATTTCATGGTTATTGCAATAAAAAATAGTGCTTGTAACAACAAAAAGGAGCATGTTAGCAATAAGTGAATAGAAAGACTCATTATTTAGGAAATATGCCACTTCACATTAGTACAAAAAGCAAATTAAGATGAATGACTCCTTTGGGTGATTGAACTAAACACATTTATATTTTCAAATAGTGCATGGACATATTTGTTTTAATTAATATACTATGTAATTTAGTCATAAATGTTAATCTCAAAATCATTATGTCAAAAGGTGTTTTGGAACCAACAAACAAGTCTTCCAAACTAGAAATCTTCTAAGGGATTCTTTATTTTGAAATTCAACCAATTAACATCAATAAGAAACCCTAATGAAGATCATGAACCCCATTGTTTGATTGTATTGAATGAATTGTATAGATATGGACATTTTCTTCTTGATGAATAGAGTTGTTAATAAGGAGACAAAAGATAATTTGATGGTTATTGCAATAAAAATAGTGCTTGTAACAACAAAAGGAGCATGTTAGCAATAAGTGAATAGAAAGACTCATTATTTAGGAAATATGCCACTTCACATTAGTAGGAAATGCAAATTAAGATGAATGACTCCTTTGGGTGATTGAACTAAACACATTTACATTTTGTTTTAATTGTTTTAATATACTATGTAATTTAGTCATAAATGTTAATCTCATGATCATCATGTCAAAAGGTTTGTTTGGAACCAAAAGACAAGTCTTCCAAAACTAGAAATGTTCTGAGGGATTCTTTATTTTGAAATTCAACCAATTAAAATCAATAAGTGACCCTAATGAAGATCATGAACCCCATTGTTTGATTGTATTGAATGAATTGTATAGATATGGACATTTTCTTCTTGATGAATAGAGTTGTTAATAAGGAGACAAAAGATAATTTCATGGTTATTGCAATAAAAATAGTGCTTGTAACAACAAAAGGAGCATGTTAGCAATAAGTGAAAAGAAAAGACTCATTATTTAGGAAATATGCCACTTCACATTAGTACAAAAATGCAAATAAATATGAATGACTCCTTTGGGTGATTGAACTAAACACATTTATATTTTTTAAAATAGTGCATGCACATATTTGTTTTAATTAATATACTATGTAATTTAGTCATAAATATTAATCTCATGATCATTATGTCAAAAGGTGTGTGTTTGGAACCAAAAGACAAGTCTTCCAAACTAGAAATCTTCTGAGGGATTCTTTATTTTGAAATTCAACCAATTAACATCAATAAGAAATCCTAATGAAGATCATGAACCCCATTGTTTGATTGTATTGAATGAATTGTATAGATATGGACATTTTCTTCTTCATGAATAGAGTTGTTAATAAGGAGACAAAAGATAATTTCATGGTTATTGTAAGAAAAATAGTACTTGTAACAACAAAAGGAGCTTGTTTAGCATAAAGTGAATAGAAGGACTCATTATTTAGGAAATAAACCACTTCACATTAGTACGAAAAAGAAAAAACTAAAGATGAATGAGTCCTTTGGGTGGTGAAACTAAACACATTTTATATTTTTTCAATAGTGCATGGACATATTTGTTTTAATTAATATACTATGTAATTTAGTCATAAATGTTAATCTCAAAATCATTATGTCAAAAGGTGTGTTTTGGAACCAACAGACAAGTCTTCCAAACTAGAAATCTTCTAAGGGATTCTTTATTTTGAAATTCAACCAATTAACATCAATAAGAAACACTAATGAAGATCATGAACCCCATTGTTTGATTGTATTGAATGAATTGTATAGATATGGACATTTTCTTCTTGATGAATAGAGTTGTTAATATGGAGACAAAAGATAATTTGATGGTTATTGCAATAAAAATAGTGCTTGTAACAACAAAAGGGAGCATGTTAGCAATAAGTGAATAGAAAGACTCATTATTGAGGAAATATGCCACTTCACATTAGTATGAAAAGCAAATTAAGATGAATGACTCCTTTGGGTGATTGAACTAAACACATTTATATTTTCAATAGTGCATGGACATATTTGTTTTAATTAATATACTATGTAATTTAGTCATAAATGTTAATCTCAAAATCATTATGTCAAAAGGTGTGTTTGGAACCAACAAACAAGTCTTCCAAACTAGAAATCTTCTAAGGGATTCTTTATTTTGAAATTCAACCAATTAACATCAATAAGAAACACTAATGAAGATCATGAACCCCATTGTTTGATTGTATTGAATGAATTGTATAGATATGGACATTTTCTTCTTGATGAATAGAGTTGTTTAATATGGAGACAAAAGATAATTTGATGGTTATTGTAATAAAAATAGTGCTTGTAACAACAAAAGGAGCATGTTAGCAATAAGTGAATAGAAAGACTCATTATTTAGGAAATATGCCACTTCACATTAGTAGGAAATGCAAATTAAGATGAATGACTCCTTTGGGTGATTAAACTAAACACATTTATTGTTTTAATTAATATACTATGTAATTTAGTCATAAATGTTAATCTCATGATCATCATGTCAAAAGGTTTGTTTGGAACCAAAAGACAAGTCTTCCAAACTAGAAATGTTCCGAGGGATTCTTTATTTTGCAATTCAACCAATTAAAATCAATAAGTGACCCTAATGAAGATCATGAACCCCATTGTTTGATTGTATTGAATGAATTGTATAGATATGGACATTTTCTTCTTGATGAATAGAGTTGTTAATAAGGAGACAAGAGATAATTTCATGGTTATTGCAATAAAAATAGTACTTGTAACAACAAAAGGAGCTTGTTTAGCATAAAGTGAATAGAAGGACTCATTATTTAGGAAATAAACCACATCACATTAGTACGAAAAGAAAACTAAGATGAATGAGTCCTTTGGGTGGTGAAACTAAACAAATTTATATTTTCAATAGTGCATGGACATATTTGTTTTAATTAATATACTATGTAATTTAGTCATAAATGTTAATCTCAAAATCATTATGTCAAAAGGTGTGTTTGGAACCAACAGACAAGTCTTCCAAACTAGAAATCTTCTAAGGGATTCTTTATTTTGAAATTCAACCAATTAACATCAATAAGAAACACTAATGAAGATCATGAACCCCATTGTTTGATTGTATTGAATGAATTGTATAGATATGGACATTTTCTTCTTGATGAATAGAGTTGTTAATATGGAGACAAAAGATAATTTGATGGTTATTGCAATAAAAATAGTGCTTGTAACAACAAAAGGAGCATGTTAGCAATAAGTGAATAGAAAGACTCATTATTGAGGAAATATGCCACTTCACATTAGTATGAAAAGCAAATTAAGATGAATGACTCCTTTGGGTGATTGAACTAAACACATTTATATTTTCAATAGTGCATGGACATATTTGTTTTAATTAATATACTATGTAATTTAGTCATAAATGTTAATCTCAAAATCATTATGTCAAAAGGTGTGTTTGGAACCAACAAACAAGTCTTCCAAACTAGAAATCTTCTAAGGGATTCTTTATTTTGAAATTCAACCAATTAACATCAATAAGAAACACTAATGAAGATCATGAACCCCATTGTTTGATTGTATTGAATGAATTGTATAGATATGGACATTTTCTTCTTGATGAATAGAGTTGTTAATATGGAGACAAAAGATAATTTGATGGTTATTGTAATAAAAATAGTGCTTGTAACAACAAAAGGAGCATGTTAGCAATAAGTGAATAGAAAGACTCATTATTTAGGAAATATGCCACTTCACATTAGTAGGAAATGCAAAATTAAGATGAATGACTCCTTTGGGTGATTAAACTAAACACATTTATTGTTTTAATTTAATATACTATGTAATTTAGTCATAAATGTTAATCTCATGATCATCATGTCAAAAGGTTTGTTTGGAACCAAAAGACAAGTCTTCCAAACTAGAAATGTTCTGAGGGATTCTTATTTTTGAAAATTCAACCAATTAAAATCAATAAGTGACCCTAATGAAGATCATGAACCCCATTGTTTGATTGTATTGAATGAATTGTATAGATATGGACATTTTCTTCTTGATGAATACAGTTGTTAATAAGGAGACAAAAGATAATTTCATGGTTATTGCAATAAAAATAGTGCTTGTAACAACAAAAGGAGCATGTTAGCAATAAGTGAAAAGAAAGACTCATTATTTAGGAAATATGCCACTTCACATTAGTACAAAAAGCAAATGAAATGATGAATGACTCCTTTGGGTGATTGAACTAAACACATTTATATTTTAAATAGTGCATGCACATATTTGTTTTAATTAATATACTATGTAATTTAGTCATAAATATTAATCTCATGATCATTATGTCAAAAGGTGTGTTTGGAACCAAAAGACAAGTCTTTCCAAACTAGAAATCTTCTGAGGGATTCTTTATTTTGAAATTCAACCAATTAACATCAATAAGAAATCCTAATGAAGATCATGAACCCCATTGTTTGATTGTATTGAATGAATTGTATAGATATGGACATTTTCTTCTTCATGAATAGAGTTGTTAATAAGGAGACAAAAGATAATTTCATGGTTATTGTAAGAAAAATAGTACTTGTAACAACAAAAGGAGCTTGTTTAGCATAAAGTGAATAGAAGGACTCATTATTTAGGAAATAAACCACTTCACATTAGTACGAAAAGAAAACTAAGATGAATGAGTCCTTTGGGTGGTGAAACTAAACACATTTATATTTTCAAATAGTGCATGGACATATTTGTTTTAATTAATATACTATGTAATTTAGTAGTCATAAATGTTAATCTCAAAATCATTATGTCAAAAGGTGTGTTTGGAACCAACAGACAAGTCTTCCAAACTAGAAATCTTCTAAGGGATTCTTTATTTTGAAATTCAACCAATTAACATCAATAAGAAACACTAATGAAGATCATGAACCCCATTGTTTGATTGTATTGAATGAATTGTATAGATATGGACATTTTCTTCTTGATTAATAGAGTTGTTAATATGGAGACAAAAGATAATTTGATGGTTATTGCAATAAAAATAGTGCTTGTAACAACAAAATGAGCATGTTAGCAATAAGTGAATAGAAAGACTCATTATTGAGGAAATATGCCACTTCACATTAGTATGAAAAGCAAATTAAGATGAATGACTCCTTTGGGTGATTGAACTAAACACATTTATATTTTCAATAGTGCATGGACATATTTGTTTTAATTAATATACTATGTAATTTAGTCATAAATGTTAATCTCAAAATCATTATGTCAAAAGGTTTGTTTGGAACCAACAGACAAGTCTTCCAAACTAGAAATCTTCTAAGGGATTCTTTATTTTGAAATTCAACCAATTAACATCAATAAGAAACACTAATGAAGATCATGAACCCCATTGTTTGATTGTATTGAATGAATTGTATAGATATGGACATTTTCTTCTTGATGAATAGAGTTGTTAATATGGAGACAAAAGATAATTTGATGGTTATTGCAATAAAAATAGTGCTTGTAACAACAAAAGGAGCATGTTAGCAATAAGTGAATAGAAAGACTCATTATTTAGGAAATATGCCACTTCACATTAGTAGGAAATGCAAATTAAGATGAATGACTCCTTTGGGTGATTGAACTAAAACTAAACACATTTATATTGTTTTATTTAATATACTATGTAATTTAGTCATAAATGTTAATCTCATGATCATCATGTCAAAAGGTTTGTTTGGAACCAAAAGACAAGTCTTCCAAACTAGAAATGTTCTGAGGGGATTCTTTATTTTGAAATTCAACCAATTAAAATCAATAAGTGACCCTAATGAAGATCATGAACCCCATTGTTTGATTGTATTGAATGAATTGTATAGATATGGACATTTTCTTCTTGATGAATACAGTTGTTAATAAGGAGACAAAAGATAATTTCATGGTTATTGCAATAAAAAATAGTGCTTGTAACAACAAAAGGAGCATGTTAGCAATAAGTGAAAAGAAAGACTCATTATTTAGGAAATATGCCACTTCACATTAGTACAAAATGCAAATAAATATGAATGACTCCTTTGGGTGATTGAACTAAACACATTTATATTTTTAAATAGTGCATGCACATATTTGTTTTAATTAATATACTATGTAATTTAGTCATAAATATTAATCTCATGATCATTATGTCAAAAGGTGTGTTTGGAACCAAAAGACAAGTCTTCCAAACTAGAAATCTTCTGAGGGATTCTTTATTTTGAAATTCAACCAATTAACATCAATAAGAAATCCTAATGAAGATCATGAAACCCATTGTTTGATTGTATTGAATGAATTGTATAGATGTGGACATTTTCTTCTTCATGAATAGAGTTGTTAATAAGGAGACAAAAGATAATTTCATGGTTATTGTAAGAAAAATAGTACTTGTAACAACAACAAAAGAGCTTGTTTAGCATAAAGTGAATAGAAGGACTCATTATTTAGGAAATAAACCACTTTACATTAGTACGAAAAGAAAACTAAGATGAATGAGTCCTTTGGGTGGTGAAACTAAACACATTTAAATTTTCAATATCGCATTGACATGTTTGTTTTAATTAATATATTATGTAATTTAGTCATAAATGTTAATCTCAAGATCATTATGTCAAAAGGTGTGTTTGGAACCAAAAGACAAGTCTTCCAAACTAGAAATGTTCTGAGGGATTCTTTATTTTGAAATTCAACCAATTAACATCAATAAGAAATCCTAATGAAGATCATGAACCCCATTGTTTGATTGTATTGAATGAATTGTATAGATATGGACATTTTCTTCTTGATGAATAGAGTTGTTAATAAGGAGACAAGAGATAATTTCATGGTTATTGCAATAAAAATAGTACTTGTAACAACAAAAGGAGCTTGTTTAGCATAAAGTGAATAGAAGGACTCATTATTTAGGAAATAAACCACTTCACATTAGTACAAAAAAAGCAAACTAAGATGAATGAGCCATTTGGGTGGGGAAACTAAACACATTTAAATTTTCAATATTGCATCGACATGTTTGTTTTAATTAATATACTATGTAATTTAGTTATAAATGTTAATCTCATGATCATTGTGTCAAAAAGTGTGTTTGGGTCCAAAAGACAAGTGTTCCAAACCAGAAATGTTTTGAGGGATTGTTTATTTTGAAATTCAACCAATTAACATCAATAGGAAACCCCAAAGAAGATCATGAACCCCATTGATTGATTGTGTTGAATGAATTGTATAGATATGGACATTTTCTTCTTGATGAATAGAGTTGTTAATAAGGAGTAAAAAAGATAATTTCATGGTTATTGCAATAAAAATAGTGCTTGTAACAACAAAAGGAGCCTGCTAGCAATAAGTGAATAGAAAGACTCATTATTTAGGAAATATGCCAATTCACATTAGTACGAAAAGCAAATTAAGATGAATGACTCCTTTGGGTGATTGAACTAAACACATTTTATATTTTCAATAGTGCATGGACATATTTGTTTTAATTAATATACTATGTAATTTAGTCATAAATGTTAATCTCATGATCATCATGTCAAAAAGGTTTGTTTGGAACCAAAAGACAAGTCTTCCAAACTAGAAATGTTCTGAGGGATTCTTTTATTTTGAAATTCAACCAATTAACATCAATAAGAAACACTAATGAAGATCATGAACCCCATTGTTTGATTGTATTGAATGAATTGTATAGATATGGACATTTTCTTCTTGATGAATAGAGTTGTTAATATGGAGACAAAAGATAATTTGATGGTTATTGCAATAAAAATAGTGCTTGTAACAACAAAAAGGAGCATGTTAGCAATAAGTGAATAGAAAGACTCATTATTTAGGAAATATGCCACTTCACATTAGTAGGAAATGCAAATTAAGATGAATGACTTCCTTTGGGTGATTAAACTAAACACATTTATTGTTTTAATTAATATACTATGTAATTTAGTCATAAATGTTAATCTCATGATCATCATGTCAAAAGGTTTGTTTGGAACCAAAAGACAAGTCTTCCAAACTAGAAAAATGTTCTGAGGGATTCTTTATTTTGAAATTCAACCAATTAAAATCAATAAGTGACCCTAATGAAGATCATGAACCCCCATTGTTTGATTGTATTGAATGAATTGTATAGATATGGACATTTTCTTCTTGATGAATACAGTTGTTTATAAGGAGACAAAAGATAATTTCATGGTTATTGCAATAAAAATAGTGCTTGTAACAACAAAAGGAGCATGTTAGCAATAAGTGAAAAGAAAGACTCATTATTTAGGAAATATGCCACTTCACATTAGTACAAAATGCAAATAAATATGAATGACTCCTTTGGGTGATTGAACTAAACACATTTATATTTTAAATAGTGCATGCACATATTTGTTTTAATTAATATACTATGTAATTTAGTCATAAATATTAATCTCATGATCATTATGTCAAAAGGTGTGTTTGGAACCAACACACAAGTCTTCCAAACTAGAAATCTTCTAAGGGATTCTTTATTTTGAAATTCAACCAATTAACATCAATAAGAAACACTAATGAAGATCATGAACCCCATTGTTTGATTGTATTGAATGAATTGTATAGATATGGACATTTTCTTCTTGATGAATAGAGTTGTTAATATGGAGACAAAAGATAATTTGATGGTTATTGCAATAAAAATAGTGCTTGTAACAACAAAAGGAGCATGTTAGCAATAAGTGAATAGAAAGACTCATTATTTAGGAAATATGCCACTTCACATTAGTAGGAAATGCAAATTAAGATGAATGACTCCTTTGGGTGATTAAACTAAACACATTTATTGTTTTAATTAATATACTATGTAATTTAGTCATAAATGTTAATCTCATGATCATCATGTCAAAAGGTTTGTTTGGAACCAAAAGACAAGTCTTCCAAACTAGAAATGTTCTGAGGGATTATTTTGAAATTTCAACCAATTAATCAATAACAAACCTTAATGAAGATCATGAACCCCATTGTCTGATTGTATTGAATGAATTGTATAGATATGGACATTTTCTTCTTCATAAATGTTAATCTCAAAATCATTATGTCAAAAGGTGTGTTTGGAACCAACAGACAAGTCTTCCAAACTAGAAATCTTCTAAGGGATTCTTTATTTTGAAATTCAACCAATTAACATCAATAAGAAACCCTAATGAAGATCATGAACCCCATTGTTTGATTGTATTGAATGAATTGTATAGATATGGACATTTTCTTCTTGATGAATACAGTTGTTAGTATAAGGAGACAAAAGATAATTTGATGGTTATTGCAATAAAAATAGTGCTTGTAACAACAAAAGGAGCATGTTAGCAATAAGTGTGAATAGAAAGACTCATTATTTTTAGGAAATATGCCACTTCACATTAGTACAAAAATGCAAATTAAGATGAATGACTCCTTTGGGTGATTGAAACTAAACACATTTATATTTTCAATAGTGCATGGACATATTTGTTTTAATTAATATACTATGTAATTTAGTCATAAATGTTAATCTCATGATCATTATGTCAAAAGGTGTGTTTGGAACCAAAAGACAAGTCTTCCAAACTAGAAATGTTCTGAGGGATTCTTTATTTTGAAATTCAACCAATTAACATCAATAAGAAACCCTAATGAAGATCATGAACCCCATTGTTTGATTGTATTGAATGAATTGTATAGATATGGACATTTTCTTCTTGATGAATAGAGTTGTTAATAAGGAGACAAAAGATAATTTGATGGTTATTGCAATAAAAAATAGTGCTTGTAACAACAAAAGGAGCATGTTAGCAATAAGTGAATAGAAAGACTCATTATTTAGGAAATATGCCACTTCACATTAGTACAAAATGCAAATTAAAGATGAATGACTCCTTTGGGGTGATTGAAACTAAACACATTTATATTTTCAATATGCATGGACATGTTTTAATTAATATACTATGTAATTTAGTCATAAATGTTAATCTCATGATCATTATGTCAAAAGGTTTGTTTGGAACCAAAAGACAAGTCTTCCAAACTAGAAATGTTCTGAGGGATTCTTTATTTTTGAAATTCAACCAATTAAAATCAATAAGACCCTAATGAAGATCATGAACCCCATTGTTTGATTGTATTGAATGAATTGTATAGATATGGACATTTTCTTCTTGATGAATAATAGAGTTGTTAATAAGGAGACAAAAGATAATTTCATGGTTTATTGCAATAAAAATAGTGCTTGTAACAACAAAAGGAGCATGTTAGCAATAAGTGAAAAGAAAGACTCATTATTTAGGAAATATGCCACTTCACATTAGTACAAATGCAAATTAAGATGAATGACTCCTTTGGGTGATTGAACTAAACACATTTATATTTTAAATAGTGCATGCACATATTTGTTTTAATTAATATACTATGTAATTTAGTCATAAATGTTAATCTCATGATCATTATGTCAAAAGGTGTGTTTGGAACCAAAAGACAAGTCTTCCAAAACTAGAAATGTTCTGAGGGATTCTTTATTTTGAAATTCAACCAATTAACATCAATAAGTAACCCTAATGAAGATCATGAACCCCATTGTTTGATTGTATTGAATGAATTGTATAGATATGGACATTTTCTTCTTGATGAATAGAGTTGTTAATAAGGAGACAAAAGATAATTTCATGGTTATTGCAATAAAAAATAGTGCTTTGTAACAACAAAAGGAGCATGTTAGCAATAAGTGAATAGAAAGACTCATTATTTAGGAAATATGCCACTTCACATTAGTACGAAAAGCAAATAAAGATGAATGACTCCTTTGGGTGATTGAACTAAACACATTTATATTTTCAAATAGTGCATGGACATATTTGTTTTAATTAATATATACTATGTAATTTAGTCATAAAAATGTTAATCTCATGATCATTATGTCAAAAGGTGTGTTTGGAACCAAAAGACAAGTCTTCCAAACTAGAAATCTTCTGAAGGGATTCTTTATTTTGAAATTCAACCAATTAACATCAATAAGAACCCTAATGAAGATCATGAACCCCATTGTTTGATTGTATTGAATGAATTGTATAGATATGGACATTTTCTTCTTGATGAATAGAGTTGTTAATAATGGAGACAAAAGATAATTTGATGGTTATTGCAATAAAAATAGTGCTTGTAACAACAAAAGGAGCATGTTAGCAATAAGTGAATAGAAAGACTCATTATTTAGGAAATATGCCACTTCACATTAGTACGAAATGCAAATTAAGATGAATGACTCCTTTGGGTGATTAAACTAAACACATTTATTATTTGTTTTAATTAATATACTATGTAATTTAGTCATAAATGTTAATCTCATGATCATTATGTCAAAAGGTTGTTTTGGAACCAAAAGACAAGTCTTCCAAACTAGAAATGTTCTGAGGGATTCTTTATTTTGAAATTCAACCAATTAAAATCAATAAGTGACCCTAATGAAGATCATGAACCCCATTGTTTGATTGTATTGAATGAATTGTATAGATATGGACATTTTCTTCTTCTTGATGAATACAGTTGTTAATAAGGAGACAAAAGATAATTTCATGGTTATTGCAATAAAAATAGTGCCTGTAACAAAAAAAGGAGCATGTTAGCAATAAGTGAAAAGAAAGACTCATTATTTAGGAAATATGCCACTTCACATTAGTACAAAATGCAAATAAATATGAATGACTCCTTTGGGTGATTGAACTAAACACATTTATATTTTAAATAGTGCATGCACATATTTGTTTTAATTAATATACTATGTAATTTAGTCATAAATATTAATCTCATGATCATTATGTCAAAAGGTGTGTTTGGAACCAAAAGACAAGTCTTCCAAACTAGAAATGTTTCTGAGGGATTCTTTATTTTGAAATTCAACCAATTAACATCAAAAAGAAATCCTAATGAAGATCATGAACCCCATTGTTTGATTGTATTGAATGAATTGTATAGATATGGACATTTTCTTCTTCATGACTAGAGTTCTTAATAAGGAGACAAAAGATAATTTCATGGTTATTGTAAGAAAAATAGTACTTGTAACAAGAAAAGGAGCTTGTTTAGCATAAAGTGAATAGAAGGACTCATTATTTAGGAAATAAACCACTTCACATTACTACGAAAAGAAAACTAAGATGAATGAGTCCTTTGGGTGGTGAAACTAAAAACATTTAAATTTTCAATATCGCATTGACATTGTTTTAATTAATATATTATGTAATTTAGTCATAAATGTTAATCTCAAGATCATTATGTCAAAAGGTGTGTTTGGAACCAAAAGACAAGTCTTCCAAACTAGAAATGTTCTGAGGGATTCTTTATTTTGAAATTCAACCAATTAACATCAATAAGAAATCCTAATGAAGATCATGAACCCCATTGTTTGATTGTATTGAATGAATTGTATAGATATGGACATTTTCTTCTTGATGAATAGAGTTGTTAATAAGGAGACAAAAGAGATAATTTCATGGTTATTGCAATAAAAAAATAGTACTTGTAACAACAAAAGGAGCTTGTTTAGCATAAAGTGAATAGAAGGACTCATTATTTAGGAAATAAACCACTTCACATTAGTACAAAAAGCAAACTAAGATGAATGAGCCATTTGGGTGGGGAAACTGAACACATTTAAATTTTCAATATTGCATCGACATGTTTGTTTTAATTAATATACTATGTAATTTAGTTATAAATGTTAATCTCATGATCATTGTGTCAAAAAGTGTGTTTGGGTCCAAAAGACAAGTGTTCCAAACCAGAAATGTTTTGAGGGATTGTTTATTTTGGAATTCAACCAATTAACATCAATAGGAAACCCCAAAGAAGATCATGAACCCCATTGATTGATTGTGTTGAATGAATTGTATAGATATGGACATTTTCTTCTTGATGAATAGAGTTGTTAATAAGGAGTAAAAAAGATAATTTCATGGTTATTGCAATAAAAATAGTGCTTGTAACAACAAAAGGAGCCTGCTAGCAATAAGTGAATAGAAAGACTTATTATTTAGGAAATATGCCAATTCACATTAGTACGAAAAGCAAATTAAGATGAATGACCCCTTTGGGTGATTGAACTAAACACATTCATATTTTCAATATTGCATGGACATATTTGTTTTAATTAATATACTATGTAATTTAGTCATAAATGTTAATCTCATGATCATCATGATGTCAAAAGTTTGTTTGGAACCAAAAGACAAGTCTTCCAAACTAGAAATGTTCTGAGGGATTCTTTATTTTGAAATTCAACAAATTAACATCAATAAGAAACACTAATGAAGATCATGAACCCCATTGTTTGATTGTATTGAATGAATTGTATAGATATGGACATTTTCTTCTTGATGAATAGGGTTGTTAATATGGAGACAAAAGATAATTTGATGGTTATTGCAATAAAAATAGTGCTTGTAAACAACAAAAGGAGCATGTTAGCAATAAGTGAATAGAAAGACTCATTATTTAGGAAATATGCCACTTCACATTAGTAGGAAATGCAAATTAAGATGAATGACTCCTTTGGGTGATTAAATTAAACACATTTATTGTTTTAATTAATATACTATGTAATTTAGTCATAAATGTTAATCTCATGATCATCATGTCAAAAGGTTTGTTTGGAACCAAAAGACAAGTCTTCCAAACTAGAAATGTTCTGAGGGATTCTTTATTTTGAAATTCAACCAATTAAAATCAATAAGTGACCCTAATGAAGATCATGAACCCCATTGTTTGATTGTATTGAATGAATTGTATAGATATGGACATTTTCTTCTTGATGAATACAGATGTTAATAAGGAGACAAAAGATAATTTCATGGTTATTGCAATAAAAATAGTGCTTGTAACAACAAAAGGAGCATGTTAGCAATAAGTGAAAAGAAAGACTCATTATTTAGGAAATATGCCACTTCACATTAGTACAAAATGCAAATAAATATGAATGACTCCTTTGGGTGATTGAACTAAACACATTTATATTTTAATAGTGCATGCACATATTTGTTTTAATTAATATACTATGTAATTTAGTCATAAATATTAATCTCATGATCATTATGTCAAAAGGTGTGTTTGGAACCAAAAGACAAGTCTTCCAAACTAGAAATCTTCTGAGGGATTCTTTATTTTGAAATTCAACCAATTAACATCAATAAGAAATCCTAATGAAGATCATGAACCCCATTGTTTGATTGTATTGAATGAATTGTATCGATATGGACATTTTCTTCTTGATGAATAGAGTTGTTAATAAGGAGACAAAAGATAATTTCATGGTTATTGTAAGAAAAATAGTACTTGTAACAACAAAAGGAGCTTGTTTAGCATAAAGTGAATAGAAGGACTCATTATTTAGGAAATAAACCACTTCACATTAGTACGAAAAGAAAACTAAGATGAATGAGTCCTTTGGGCGGTGAAACTAAACACATTTAAATTTTCAATATTGCATTGACATGTTTGTTTTAATTAATATACTATGTAATTTAGTCATAAATGTTAATCTCAAGATCATTATGTCAAAAGGTGTGTTTGGAACCAAAAGACAAGTCTTCCAAACTAGAAATGTTCTGAGGGATTTTTTAGTTTGAAATTCAACCAATTAACATCAATTAGAAATCCTAATGAAGATCATGAACCCCATTGTTTGATTGTATTGAATGAATTATATAGATATGGACATTTTCTTCTTGATGAATAGAGTTGTTAATAAGGAGATAAGAGATAATTTCATGGTTATTGCAATAAAAATAGTACTTGTAACAACAAAAGGAGCTTGTTTAGCATAAAGTGAATAGAAGGACTCATTATTTAGGAAATAAACCACTTCACATTAGTACAAAAAGCAAACTAAGATGAATGAGTCATTTGGGTGGTGAAACTAAACACATTTAAATTTTCAATATTGCATCGACATGTTTGTTTTAATTAATATACTATGTAATTTAGTTATAAATGTTAATCTCATGATCATTGTGTCAAAAAGTGTGTTTGGGTCCAAAAGACAAGTGTTCCAAACCAGAAATGTTTTGAGGGATTGTTTATTTTGGAATTCAACCAATTAACATCAATAGGAAACCCCAAAGAAGATCATGAACCCCATTGATTGATTGTGTTGAATGAATTGTATAGATATGGACATTTTCTTCTTGATGAATAGAGTTGTTAATAAGGCATAAAAAAGATAATTTCATGGTTATTGCAATAAAAATAGTGCTTGTAACAACAAAAGGAGCCTGCTAGCAATAAGTGAATAGAAAGACTCATTATTTAGGAAATATGCCACTTCACATTAGTAGGAAAAGCAAATTAAGATGAATGACTCCTTTGGGTGATTGAACTAAACACATTTAAATTTTCAATAGTGCATGGACATCTTTGTTTTAATTAATATACTATGTAATTTAGTCATAAATGTTAATCTCAAAATCATTATGTCAAAAGGTGTCTTTGGAACCAACAGACAAGCCTTCCAAACTAGAAATCTTCTAAGGGATTCTTTATTTTGAAATTCAACCAATTAACATCAATAAGAAACACTAATGAAGATCATGAACCCCATTGTTTGATTGTATTGAATGAATTGTATAGATATGGACATTTTCTTCTTGATGAATAGAGTTGTTAATATGGAGACAAAAGATAATTTGATGGTTATTGCAATAAAAATAGTGCTTGTAACAACAAAAGGAGCATGTTAGCAATAAGTGAATAGAAAGACTCATTATTTAGGAAATATGCCACTTCACATTAGTAGGAAATGCAAATTAAGATGAATAATTCCTTTGGGTGATTAAACTAAACACATTTATTGTTTTAATTAATATACTATGTAATTTAGTCATAAATGTTAATCTCATGATCATCATGTCAAAAGGTTTGTTTGGAACCAAAAGACAAGTCTTCCAAACTAAAAATGTTCTGAGGGATTCTTTATTTTGAAATTCAACCAATTAAAATTAATAAGTGACCCTAATGAAGATCATGAACCCCATTGTTTGATTGTATTGAATGAATTGTATAGATATGGACATTTTCTTCTTGATGAATACAGTTGTTAATAAGGAGACAAAAGATAATTTCATGGTTATTGCAATAAAAATAGTGCTTGTAACAACAAAAGGAGCATGTTAGCAATAAGTGAAAAGAAAGACTCATTATTTAGGAAATATGCCACTTCACATTAGTACAAAATGCAAATAAATATGAATGACTCCTTTGGGTGATTGAACTAAACACATTTATATTTTAAATAGTGCATGCACATATTTGTTTTAATTAATATACTATGTAATTTAGTCATAAATATTAATCTCATGATCATTATGTCAAAAGGTGTGTTTGGAACCAAAAGACAAGTCTTCCAAACTAGAAATCTTCTGAGGGATTCTTTATTTTGAAATTCAACCAATTAACATCAATAAGAAATCCTAATGAAGATCATGAACCCCATTGTTTGATTGTATTGAATGAATTGTATAGATATGGACATTTTCTTCTTCATGAATAGAGTTGTTAATAAGGAGACAAAAGATAATTTCATGGTTATTGTAAGAAAAATAGTACTTGTAACAACAAAAGGAGCTTGTTCAGCATAAAGTGAATAGAAGGACTCATTATTTAGGAAATAAACCACTTCACATTAGTACGAAAAGAAAACTAAGATGGATGAGTCCTTTGGGTGGTGAAACTAAACACATTTATATTTTCAATAGTGCATGGACATATTTGTTTTAATTAATATACTATGTAATTTAGTCATAAATGTTAATCTCAAAATCATTATGTCAAAAGGTGTGTTTGGAACCAACAGACAAGTCTTCCAAACTAGAAATCTTCTAAGGGATTCTTTATTTTGAAATTCAACCAATTAACATCAATAAGAAACACTAATGAAGATCATGAACCCCATTGTTTGATTGTATTGAATGAATTGTATAGATATGGACATTTTCTTCTTGATGAATAGAGTTGTTAATATGGAGAGAAAAGATAATTTGATGGTTATTGCAATAAAAATAGTGCTTGTAACAACAAAAGGAGCATGTTAGCAATAAGTGAATAGAAAGACTCATTATTGAGGAAATATGCCACTTCACATTAGTATGAAAAGCAAATTAAGATGAATGACTCCTTTGGGTGATTGAACTAAACACATTTATATTTTCAATAGTGCATGGAAATATTTGTTTTAATTAATATACTATGTAATTTAGTCATAAATGTTAATCTCAAAATCATTATGTCAAAAGGTGTGTTTGGAACCAACAGACAAGTCTTCCAAACTAGAAATCTTCTAAGGGATTCTTTATTTTGAAATTCAACCAATTAACATCAATAAGAAACACTAATGAAGATCATGAACCCCATTGTTTGATTGTATTGAATGAATTGTATAGATATGGACATTTTCTTCTTGATGAATAGAGTTGTTAATAAGGAGACAAAAGATAATTTCATGGTTATTGCAATAAAAATAGTGCTTGTAACAACAAAAGGAGCATGTTAGCAATAAGTGAAAAGAAAGACTCATTATTTAGGAAATATGCCACTTCACATTAGTACGAAAAGAAAACTAAGATGAATGAGTCCTTTGGGTGGTGAAACTAAACACATTTATATTTTCAATAGTGCATGGACATATTTGTTTTAATTAATATACTATGTAATTTAGTCATAAATGTTAATCTCAAAATCATTATGTCAAAAGGTGTGTTTGGAACCAACAGACAAGTCTTCCAAACTAGAAATCTTGTAAGGGATTCTTTATTTTGAAATTCAACCAATTAAAATCAATAAGTGACCCTAATGAAAATCATGAACCCCATTGTTTGATTGTATTGAATGAATTGTATAGATATGGACATTTTCTTCGTGATGAATACCGTTGTTAATAAGGAGACAAAAGATAATTTCATGGTTATTGCAATAAAAATAGTGCTTGTAACAACAAAAGGAGCATGTTAGCAATAAGTGAAAAGAAAGACTCATTATTTAGGAAATATGCCACTTCACATTAGTACAAAATGCAAATAAATATGAATTACTCCTTTGGGTGATTGAACTAAACACATTTATATTTTAAATAGTGCATGCACATATTTGTTTTAATTAATATACTATGTAATTTAGTCATAAATATTAATCTCATGACCATTATGTCAAAAGGTGTGTTTGGAACCAAAAGACAAGTCTTCCAAACTAGAAATGTTCTGAGGGATTCTTTATTTTGAAATTCAACCAATTAACATCAAAAAGAAATCCTAATGAAGATCATGAACCCCATTGTTTGATTGTATTGAATGAATTGTATAGATATGGACATTTTCTTCTTCATGACTAGAGTTCTTAATAAGGAGACAAAAGATAATTTCATGGTTATTGTAAGAAAAATAGTACTTGTAACAACAAAAGGAGCTTGTTTAGCATAAAGTGAATAGAAGGACTCATTATTTAGGAAATAAACCACTTCACATTACTACGAAAAGAAAACTAAGATGAATGAGTCCTTTGGGTGGTGAAACTAAAAACATTTAAATTTTCAATATCCCATTGACATGTTTGTTTTAATTAATATATTATGTAATTTAGTCATAAATGTTAATCTCAAGATCATTATGTCAAAAGGTGTGTTTGGAACCAAAAGACAAGTCTTCCAAACTAGAAATGTTCTGAGGGATTCTTTATTTTGAAATTCAACCAATTAACATCAATAAGAAATCCTAATGAAGATCATGAACCCCATTGTTTGATTGTATTGAATGAATTGTATAGATATGGACATTTTCTTCTTGATGAATAGAGTTGTTAATAAGGAGACAAGAGATAATTTCATGGTTATTGCAATAAAAATAGTACTTGTAACAACAAAAGGAGCTTGTTTAGCATAAAGTGAATAGAAGGACTCATTATTCAGGAAATAAACCACTTCACATTAGTACAAAAAGCAAACTAAGATGAATGAGCCATTTGGGTGGGGAAACTAAACACATTTAAATTTTCAATATTGCATCGACATGTTTGTTTTAATTAATATACTATGTAATTTAGTTATAAATGTTAATCTCATGATCATTGTGTCAAAAAGTGTGTTTGGGTCCAAAAGACAAGTGTTCCAAACCAGAAATGTTTTGAGGGATTGTTTATTTTGGAATTCAACCAATTAACATCAATAGGAAACCCCAAAGAAGATCATGAACCCCATTGATTGATTGTGTTGAATGAATTGTATAGATATGGACATTTTCTTCTTGATGAATAGAGTTGTTAATAAGGAGTAAAAAAGATAATTTCATGGTTATTGCAATAAAAATAGTGCTTGTAACAACAAAAGGAGCCTGCTAGCAATAAGTGAATAGAAAGACTCATTATTTAGGAAATATGCCAATTCACATTAGTACGAAAAGCAAATTAAGATGAATGACCCCTTTGGGTGATTGAACTAAACACATTCATATTTTCAATAGTGCATGGACATATTTGTTTTAATTAATATACTATGTAATTTAGTCATAAATGTTAATCTCATGATCATCATGACAAAAAGTTTGTTTGGAACCAAAAGACAAGTCTTCCAAACTAGAAATGTTCTGAGGGATTCTTTATTTTGAAATTCAACAAATTAACATCAATAAGAAACACTAATGAAGATCATGAACCCCATTGTTTGATTGTATTGAATGAATTGTATAGATATGGACATTTTCTTCTTGATGAATAGAGTTGTTAATATGGAGACAAAAGATAATTTGATGGTTATTGCAATAAAAATAGTGCTTGTAACAACAAAAGGAGCATGTTAGCAATAAGTGAATAGAAAGACTCATTATTTAGGAAATATGCCACTTCACATTAGTAGGAAATGCAAATTAAGATGAATGACTCCTTTGGGTGATTAAATTAAACACATTTATTGTTTTAATTAATATACTATGTAATTTAGTAATAAATGTTAATCTCATGATCATCATGTCAAAAGGTTTGTTTGGAACCAAAAGACAAGTCTTCCAAACTAGAAATGTTCTGAGGGATTCTTTATTTTGAAATTCAACAAATTAACATCAATAAGAAACCCTAATGAAGATCATGAACCCCATTGTTTGATTGTATTGAATGAATTGTATAGATATGGACATTTTCTTCTTGATGAATAGAGTTGTTAATATGGAGACAAAAGATAATTTGATGGTTATTGCAATAAAAATAGTGCTTGTAACAACAAAAGGAGCATGTTAGCAATAAGTGAATAGAAAGACTCATTATTTAGGAAATATGCCTCTTCACATTAGTAGGAAATGCAAATTAAGATGAATGACTCCTTTGGGTGATTAAACTAAACACATTTATTGTTTTAATTAATATACTATGTAATTTAGTCATTAATGTTAATCTCATGATCATCATGTCAAAAGGTTTGTTTGGAACCAAAAGACAAGCCTTCCAAACTAGAAATGTTCTGAGGGATTCTTTATTTTGAAATTCAACCAATTAAAATCAATAAGTGACCCTAATGAAGATCATGAACCCCATTGTTTGATTGTATTGAATGAATTGTATAGATATGGACATTTTCTTCTTCATGAATAGAGTTGTTAATAAGGAGACAAAAGATAATTTCATGGTTATTGTAAGAAAAATAGTACTTGTAACAACAAAAGGAGCTTGTTTAGCATAAAGTGAATAGAAGGACTCATTATTTAGGAAATAAACCACTTCACATTAGTACGAAAAGAAAACTAAGATGAATGAGTCCTTTGGGTGGTGAAACTAAACACATTTATATTTTAAATAGTGCATGCACATATTTGTTTTAATTAATATACTATGTAATTTAGTCATAAATATTAATCTCATGATCATTATGTCAAAATGTGTGTTTGGAACCAAAAGACAAGTCTTCCAAACTAGAAATCTTCTGAGGGATTCTTTATTTTGAAATTCAACCAATTAACATCAATAAGAAATCCTAATGAAGATCATGAACCCCATTGTTTGATTGTATTGAATGAATTGTATAGATATGGACATTTTCTTCTTGATGAATAGAGTTGTTAATATGGAGACAAAAGATAATTTGATGGTTATTGCAATAAAAATAGTGCTTGTAACAACAAAAGGAGCATGTTAGCAATAAGTGAATAGAAAGACTCATTATTTAGGAAATATGCCACTTCACATTAGTAGGAAATGCAAATTAAGATGAATGACTCCTTTGGGTGATTAAACTAAACACATTTATTGTTTTAATTAATATACTATGTAATTTAGTCATAAATGTTAATCTCATGATCATCATGTCAAAAGGTTTGTTTGGAACCAAAAGACAAGTCTTCCAAACTAGAAATGTTCTGAGGGATTCTTTATTTTGAAATTCAACCAATTAAAATCAATAAGTGACCCTAAGGAAAATCATGAACCCCATTGTTTGATTGTATTGAATGAATTGTATAGATATGGACATTTTCTTCTTGATGAATACAGTTGTTAATAAGGAGACAAAAGATAATTTCATGGTTATTGCAATAAAAATAGTGCTTGTAACAACAAAAGGAGCATGTTAGCAATAAGTGAAAAGAAAGACTCATTATTTAGGAAATATGCCACTTCACATTAGTACAAAATGCAAATAAATATGAATGACTCCTTTGGGAGATTGAACTAAACACATTTATATTTTAAATAGTGCATGCACATATTTGTTTTAATTAATATACTATGTAATTTAGTCATAAATATTAATCTCATGATCATTATGTCAAAAGGTGTGTTCGGAACCAAAAGGCAAGTCTTCCAAACAAGAAATCTTCTAAGGGATTCTTTATTTTGAAATTCAACCAATTAACATCAAAAAGAAATCCTAATGAAGATCATGAACCCCATTGTTTGATTGTATTGAATGAATTGTATAGATATGGACATTTTCTTCTTCATGAATAGAGTTGTTAATATGGAGACAAAAGATAATTTGATGGTTATTGCAATAAAAATAGTGCTTGTAACAACAAAAGGAGCATGTTAGCAATAAGTGAATAGAAAGACTCATTATTTAGGAAATATGCCACTTCACATTAGTAGGAAATGCAAATTAAGATGAATGACTCCTTTGGGTGATTAAACTAAACACATTTATTGTTTTAATTAATATACTATGTAATTTAGTCATAAATGTTAATCTCATGATCATCATGTCAAAAGGTTTGTTTGGAACCAAAATACAAGTCTTCCAAACTAGAAATGTTCTGAGGGATTCTTTATTTTGAAATTCAACCAATTAAAATCAATAAGTAACCCTAATGAAGATCATGAACCCCATTGTTTGATTGTATTGAATGAATTGTATCGATATGGACATTTTCTTCTTGATGAATAAAGTTGTTAATAAGGAGACAAAAGATAATTTCATGGTTATTGCAATAAAAATAGTGCTTGTAACAACAAAAGGAGCATGTTAGCAATAAGTGAAAAGAAAGACTCATTATTTAGGAAATATGCCACCTCACATTAGTACAAAATGCAAATAAATATGAATGACTCCTTTGGGTGATTGAACTAAACACATTTATATTTTAAATAGTGCATGCACATATTTGTTTTAATTAATATACTATGTAATTTAGTCATAAATATTAATCTCATGATCATTATGTCAAAAGGTGTGTTTGGAACCAAAAGACAAGTCTTCCAAACTAGAAATGTTCTGAAGGATTCTTTATTTTGAAATTCAACCAATTAAAATCAATAAGTAACCCTAATGAAGATCATGAACCCCATTGTTTGATTGTATTGAATGAATTGTATAGATATGGACATTTTCTTCTTCATGACTAGAGTTCTTAATAAGGAGACAAAAGATAATTTCATGGTTATTGTAAGAAAAATAGTACTTGTAACAACAAAAGGAGCTTGTTTAGCATAAAGTGAATAGAAGGACTCATTATTTAGGAAATAAACCACTTCACATTACTACGAAAAGAAAACTAAGATGAATGAGTCCTTTGGGTGGTGAAACTAAAAACATTTAAATTTTCAATATCGCATTGACATGTTTGTTTTAATTAATATATTATGTAATTTAGTCATAAATGTTAATCTCAAGATCATTATGTCAAAAGGTGTGTTTGGAACCAAAAGACAAGTCTTCTAAACTAGAAATGTTCTGAGGGATTCTTTATTTTGAAATTCAACCAATTAACATCAATAAGAAATCCTAATGAAGATCATGAACCCCATTGTTTGATTGTATTGAATGAATTGTATAGATATGGACATTTTCTTCTTGATGAATAGAGTTGTTAATAAGGAGACAAGAGATAATTTCATGGTTATTGCAATAAAAATAGTACTTGTAACAACAAAAGGAGCTTGTTTAGCATAAAGTGAATAGAAGGACTCATTATTTAGGAAATAAACCACTTCACATTAGTACAAAAAGCAAACTAAGATGAATGAGCCTTTTGGGTGGGGAAACTAAACACATTTAAATTTTCAATATTGCATCGACATGTTTGTTTTAATTAATATACTATGTAATTTAGTTATAAATGTTAATCTCATGATCATTGTGTCAAAAAGTGTGTTTGGGTCCAAAAGACAAGTGTTCCAAACCAGAAATGTTTTGAGGGATTGTTTATTTTGGAATTCAACCAATTAACATCAATAGGAAACCCCAAAGAAGATCATGAACCCCATTGATTGATTGTGTTGAATGAATTGTATAGATATGGACATTTTCTTCTTGATGAATAGAGTTGTTAATAAGGAGTAAAAAAGATAATTTCATGGTTATTGAAATAAAAATAGTGCTTGTAACAACAAAAGGAGCCTGCTAGCAATAAGTGAATAGAAAGACTCATTATTTAGGAAATATGCCAATTCACATTAGTACGAAAAGCAAATTAAGATGAATGACTCCTTTGGGTGATTGAACTAAACACATTCATATTTTCAATAGTGCATAGACATATTTGTTTTAATTAATATACTATGTAATTTAGTCATAAATGTTAATCTCATGATCATCATGACAAAAAGTTTGTTTGGAACCAAAAGACAAGTCTTCCAAACTAGAAATGTTCTGAGGGATTCTTTATTATGAAATTCAACAAATTAACATCAATAAGAAACCCTAATGAAGATCATGAACCCCATTGTTTGATTGTATTGAATGAATTGTATAGATATGGACATTTTCTTCTTGAAGAATAGAGTTGTTAATAAGGAGTAAAAAAAAGATAATTTCATGGTTATTGCAATAAAAATAGTGCTTGTAACAACAAAAAGAGCCTGTTAGCAATAAGTGAATAGAAAGACTCATTATTTAGGAAATATGCCACTTCACCTTAGTACGAAATGAAAATTAAGATGAATGACTCCTTTGGGTGATTGAACTAAACACATTTATATTTTCAATAGTGCATGGACATATTTGTTTTAATTGATATACTATGTAATTTACACATAAATGTTAATCTCAAGATCATTATGTCAAAAGGTATGTTTGGAACCAACAGACAAATCTTCCAAACTAGAAATCTTGTAAGGGATTCTTTATTTTGAAATTCAACCAATTAACATCAATAAGAAACCCTAATGAAGATCATGAACCCCATTGTTTGATTGTATTGAATGAATTGTATAGATATGGACATTTTCTTCTTGATGAATAGAGTTGTTAATAAGGAGACAAAAGATAATTTCATGGTTATTGCAATAAAAATAGTGTTTGTAACAACAAAAGGAGCATGTTAGCAATAAGTGAATAGAAAGACTCATTATTTAGGAAATATGCCACTTCACATTAGTAGGAAATGCAAATTAAGATGAATGACGCCTTTGGGTGATTAAACTAAACACATTTATTGTTTTAATTAATATACTATGTAATTTAGTCATAAATGTTAATCTCATGATCATCATGTCAAAAGGTTTGTTTCGAACCAAAAGACAAGTCTTCCAAACTAGAAATGTTCTGAGGGATTCTTTATTTTGAAATTCAACCAATTAACATCAATAACAAACCTTAATGAAGATCATGAACCCCATTGTTTGATTGTACTGAATGAATTGTATAGATATGGACATTTTCTTCTTCATGAATAGAGTTGTTAATAAGGAGACAAAGGATAATTTCATGGTTATTGTAAGAAAAATAGTACTTGTAACAACAAAAGGAGCTTGTTTAGCATAAAGTGAATAGAAGGACTCATTATTTAGGAAATAAACCACTTCACATTAGTACGAAAAGAAAACTAAGATGAATGAGTCCTTTGGGTGGTGAAACTAAACACATTTATATTTTCAATAGTGCATGGACATATTTTTTTTAATTAATATGCTATGTAATTTAGTCATAAATGTTAATCTCAAAATCATTATGTCAAAAGGTGTGTTTGGAACCAACAGACAAGTCTTCCAAACTAGAAATCTTCAAAGGGATTCTTTATCTTGAAATTCAACCAATTAACATCAGTAAGAAACACTAATGAAGATCATGAACCCCATTGTTTGATTGTATTGAATGAATTGTATAGATATGGACATTTTCTTCTTGATGAATAGAGTTGTTAATATGGAGACAAAAGATAATTTGATGGTTATTGCAATAAAAATAGTGCTTGTAACAACAAAAGGAGCATGTTAGCAATAAGTGAATAGAAAGACTCATTATTTAGGAAATATGCCACTTCACATTAGTAGGAAATGCAAATTAAGATGAATGACTCCTTTGGGTGATTAAACTAAACACATTTATTGTTTTAATTAATATACTATGTAATTTAGTCATAAATGTTAATCTCATGATCATCATGTCAAAAGGTTTGTTTGGAACCAAAAGACAAGTCTTCCAAACTAGAAATGTTCTGAGGGATTCTTTATTTTGAAATTCAACCAATTAAAATCAATAAGTGACCCTAATGAAAATCATGAACCCCATTGTTTGATTGTATTGAATGAATTGTATAGATATGGACATTTTCTTCTTGATGAATACAGTTGTTAATAAGGAGAGAAAAGATAATTTCATGGTTATTGCAATAAAAATAGTGCTTGTAACAACAAAAGGAGCATGTTAGCAATAAGTGAAAAGAAAGACTCATTATTTAGGAAATATGCCACTTCACATTAGTACAAAATGCAAATAAATATGAATGACTCCTTTGGGAGATTGAACTAAACACATTTATATTTTAAATAGTGCATGCACATATTTGTTTTAATTAATATACTATGTAATTTAGTCATAAATGTTAATCTCATGATCATCATGTCAAAAGGTTTGTTTCGAACCAAAAGACAAGTCTTCCAAACTAGAAATTTTCTGAGGGATTCTTTATTTTGAAATTCAACCAATTAACATCAATAACAAACCTTAATGAAGATCATGAACCCCATTGTTTGATTGTATTGAATGAATTGTATAGATATGGACATTTTCTTCTTCATGAATAGAGTTGTTAATAAGGAGACAAAAGATAATTTCATGGTTATGGTAAGAAAAATAGTACTTGTAACAACAAAAGGAGCTTGTTTAGCATAAAGTGAATAGAAGGACTCATTATTTAGGAAATAAACCACTTCACATTAGTACGAAAAGAAAACTAAGATGAATGAGTCCTTTGTGTGGTGAAACTAAAAACATTTAAATTTTCAATATCGCATTGACATGTTTGTTTTAATTAATATATTATGTAATTTAGTCATAAATGTTAATCTCAAGTTCATTATGTCAAAAGGTGTGTTTGGAACCAAAAGACAAGTCTTCCAAACTAGAAATGTTCTGAGGGATTCTTTATTTTGAAATTCAACCAATTAACATCAATAAGAAATCCTAATGAAGATCATGAACCCCATTGTTTGATTGTATTGAATGAATTGTATAGATATGGACATTTTCTTCTTGATGAATAGAGTTGTTAATAAGGAGACAAGAGATAATGTCATGGTTATTGCAATAAAAATAGTACTTGTAACAACAAAAGGAGCTTGTTTAGCATAAAGTGTATAGAAGGACTCATTATTTAGGAAATAAACCACTTCACATTAGTACAAAAAGCAAACTAAGATGAATGAGTCTTTTGGGTGGGGAAACTAAACACATTTAAATTTTCAATATTGCATCGACATGTTTGTTTTAATTAATATACTATGTAATTTAGTTATAAATGTTAATCTCATGATCATTGTGTCAAAAAGTGTGTTTGGGTCCAAAAGACAAGTGTTCCAAACCAGAAATGTTTTGAGGGATTGTTTATTTTGGAATTCAACCAATTAACATCAATAGGAAACCCCAAAGAAGATCATGAACCCCATTGATTGATTGTGTTGAATGAATTGTATAGATATGGACATTTTCTTCTTGATGAATAGAGTTGTTAATAAGGAGTAAAAAAGATAATTTCATGGTTATTGCAATAAAAATAGTGGTTGTAACAACAAAAGGAGCCTGCTAGCAATAAGTGAATAGAAAGACTCATTATTTAGGAAATATGCCAATTCACATTAGTACGAAAAGCAAATTAAGATGAATGACTCCTTTGGGTGATTGAACGAAACACATTCATATTTTTCATAGTGCATGGACATATTTGTTTTAATTAAATATACTATGTAATTTAGTCATAAATGTTAACCTCAAAATCATTATGTCAAAAGGTTTGTTTGGAACCAATAGACAAGTCTTCCAAACTAGAAATCTTCTAAGGGATTCTTTATTTTGAAATTCAAGCAATTAACATCAATAAGAAACCCTAATGAAGATCATGAACCCCATTGTTTGATTGTATTGAATGAATTGTATAGATATGGACATTTTCTTCTTGATGAATAGAGTTGTTAATAAGGAGACAAAAGATAATTTGATGGTTATTGCAATAAAAATAGTGCTTGTAACAACAAAAGGAGCATGTTAGCAATAAGTGAATAGAAAGACTCATTATTTAGGAAATATGCCACTTCACATTAGTAGGAAATGCAAATTAAGATGAATGACTCCTTTGGGTGATTAAACTAAACACATTTATTGTTTTTTAATTAATATATACTATGTAATTTAGTCATAAATGTTAATCTCATGATCATCATGTCAAAAGGTTTGTTTGGAACCAAAATACAAGTCTTCCAAACTAGAAATGTTCTGAGGGATTCTTTATTTTGAAATTCAACCAATTAAAATCAATAAGTAACCCTAATGAAGATCATGAACCCCATTGTTTGATTGTATTGAATGAATTGTATCGATATGGACATTTTCTTCTTGATGAATAGAGTTGTTAATAAGGAGACAAAAGATAATTTCATGGTTATTGCAATAAAAATAGTGCTTGTAACAACAAAAAGAGCATGTTAGCAATAAGTGAAAAGAAAGACTCATTATTTAGGAAATATGCCACCTCACATTAGTACAAAATGCAAATAAATATGAATGACTCCATTGGGTGATTGAACTAAACACATTTATATTTTAAATAGTGCATGCACATATTTGTTTTAATTAATATACTATGTAATTTAGTCATAAATATTAATCTCATGATCATTATGTCAAAAGATGTGTTTGGAACCAAAAGACAAGTCTTCCAAACTAGAAATGTTCTGAAGGATTCTTTAT
Organism: Ceriops zippeliana; assembly: GCA_037897445.1. Classification (NCBI taxonomy): domain Eukaryota; kingdom Viridiplantae; phylum Streptophyta; class Magnoliopsida; order Malpighiales; family Rhizophoraceae; genus Ceriops; species Ceriops zippeliana. The sequence goes on along the minus strand of JBAPLH010000931.1, from coordinate 9,396 downwards.
TTTGAAATTCAACCAATTAAAATCAATAAGTAACCCTAATGAAGATCATGAACCCCATTGTTTGATTGTATTGAATGAATTGTATAGATATGGACATTTTCTTCTTGAAGAATAGAGTTGTTAATAAGGAGTAAAAAAGAGATAATTTCATGGTTATTGCAATAAAAATAGTGCTTGTAACAACAAAAAGAGCCTGTGTTAGCAATAAGTGAATAGAAAGACTCATTATTTAGGAAATATGCCACTTCACTTTAGTACGAAATGCAAATTAAGATGAATGACTCCTTTGGGTGATTGAACTAAACACATTTATATTTTCAATAGTGCATGGACATATTTGTTTTAATTAATATACTATGTAATTTACACATAAATGTTAATCTCAAGATCATTATGTCAAAAGGTGTGTTTTGGAACCAACAGACAAGTCTTCCAAACTAGAAATCTTGTAAGGGATTCTTTATTTTGAAATTCAACCAATTAACATCAATAAGAAACCCTAATGAAGATCATGAACCCCATTGTTTGATTGTATTGAATGAATTGTATAGATATGGACATTTTCTTCTTGATGAATAGAGTTGTTAATAAGGAGACAAAAGATAATTTCATGGTTATTGCAATAAAAATAGTGTTTGTAACAACAAAAGGAGCATGTTAGCAATAAGTGAATAGAAAGACTCATTATTTAGGAAATATGCCACTTCACATTAGTAGGAAATGCAAATTAAGATGAATGACTCCTTTGGGTGATTAAACTAAACACATTTATTGTTTTAATTAATATACTATGAAATTTAGTCATAAATGTTAATCTCATGATCATCATGTCAAAAGGTTTGTTTCGAACCAAAAGACAAGTCTTCCAAACTAGAAATGTTCTGAGGGATTCTTTATTTTGAAATTCAACCAATTAACATCAATAACAAACCTTAATGAAGATCATGAACCCCATTGTCTGATTGTATTGAATGAATTGTATAGATATGGACATTTTCTTCTTCATAAATGTTAATCTCAAAATCATTATGTCAAAAGGTGTGTTTGGAACCAACAGACAAGTCTTCCAAACTAGAAATCTTCTAAGGGATTCTTTATTTTGAAATTCAACCAAATAACATCAATAAGAAACCCTAATGAAGATCATGAACCCCATTGTTTGATTGTATTGAATGAATTGTATAGATATGGACATTTTCTTCTTGATGAATACAGTTGTTAATAAGGAGACAAAAGATAATTTGATTGTTATTGCAATAAAAATAGTGCTTGTAACAACAAAAGGAGCATGTTAGCAATAAGTGAATAGAAAGACTCATTATTTAGGAAATATGCCACTTCACATTAGTATGAAAAGCAAATTAAGATGAATGACTCCTTTGGGTGATTGAACTAAACACATTTATTGTTTTAATTAATATACTATGTAATTTAGTCATAAATGTTAATCTCATGATCATCATGTCAAAAGGTTTGTTTGGAACCAAAAGACAAGGTTTGTATAGATATAAACCACATTAGTACAAAAAGCAAACTAAGATGAATGAGCAATTTGGGTGGGGAAACTAAACACATTTAAATTTTCAATATTGCATCGACATGTTTGTTTTAATTAATATACTATGTAATTTAGTTATAAATGTTAATCTCATGATCATTGTGTCAAAAAGTGTGTTTGGAACCAACAGACAAGTCTTCCAAACTAGAAATCTTCTAAGGGATTCTTTATTTTGAAATTCAACCAATTAACATCAATAAGAAACACTAATGAAGATCATGAACCCCATTGTTTGATTGTATTGAATGAATTGTATAGATATGGACATTTTCTTCTTGATGAATAGAGTTGTTAATAAGGAGACAAAAGATAATTTGATGGTTATTGCAATAAAAATAGTGCTTGTAACAACAACAGGAGCATGTTAGCAATAAGTGAATAGAAAGACTCATTATTTAGGAAATATGCCACTTCACATTAGTAGGAAATGCAAATTAAGATGAATGACTCCTTTGGGTGATTAAACTAAACACATTTATTGTTTTAATTAATATACTATGTAATTTAGTCATAAATGTTAATCTCATGATCATCATGTCAAAAGGTTTGTTTGGAACCAAAAGACAAGTCTTCCAAACTAGAAATGTTCTGAGGGATTCTTTATTTTGAAATTCAACCAATTAACATCAATAAGAAACACTAATGAAGATCATGAACCCCATTGTTTGATTGTATTGAATGAATTGTATAGATATGGACATTTTCTTCTTGATGAATAGAGTTGTTAATAAGGAGACAAAAGATAATTTCATGGTTATTGCAATAAAAATAGTGCTTGTAACAACAAAAGGAGCATGTTAGCAATAAGTGAAAAGAAAGACTCATTATTTAGGAAATATGCCACTTCACATTAGTACAAAATGCAAATAAATATGAATGACTCCTTTGGGAGATTGAACTAAACACATTTATATTTTAAATAGTGCATGCACATATTTGTTTTAATTAATATACTATGTAATTTAGTCATAAATATTAATCTCATGATCATTATGTCAAAAGTTGTGTTTGGAACCAAAAGGCAAGTCTTCCAAACAAGAAATCTTCTGAGGGATTCTTTATTTTGAAATTCAACCAATTAACATCAAAAAGAAATCCTAAAGAAGATCATGAACCCCATTGTTTGATTGTATTGAATGAATTGTATAGATATGGACATTTTCTTCTTCATGAATAGAGTTCTTAATAAGGAGACAAAAGATAATTTCATGGTTATTGTAAGAAAAATAGTACTTGTAACAACAAAAGGAGCTTGTTTAGCTTAAAGTGAATAGAAGGACTCATTATTTAGGAAATAAACCACTTCACATTAGTACGAAAAGAAAACTAAGATGAATGAGTCCTTTGGGTGGTGAAACTAAACACATTTAAATTTTCAATATTGCATCGACATGTTTGTTTTAATTAATATACTATGTAATTTAGTCATAAATGTTAATCTCAAGATCATTATGTCAAAAGGTGTGTTTGGAACCAAAAGACAAGTCTTCCAAACTAGAAATGTTCTGAGCGATTCTTTATTTTGAAATTCAACCAATTAACATCAATAAGAAATCCTAATGAAGATCATGAACCCCATTGTTTGATTGTATTGAATGAATTGTATAGATATGGACATTTTCTTCTTGATGAATAGAGTTGTTAATAAGGAGACAAGAGATAATGTCATGGTTATTGCAATAAAAATAGTACTTGTAACAACAAAAGGCGCTTGTTTAGCATAAAGTGTATAGAAGGACTCATTATTTAGGAAATAAACCACTTCACATTAGTACAAAAAGCAAACTAAGATGAATGAGTCATTTGGGTGGGGAAACTAAACACATTTAAATTTTCAATATTGCATCGACATGTTTCTTTTAACTAATATACTATGTAATTTAGTTATAAATGTTAATCTCATGATCATTGTGTCTTAAAGTGTGTTTGGGTCCAAAAGACAAGTGTTCCAAAACCAGAAATGTTTTTGAGGGATTATTTATTTTTGAAATTCAACCAATTAACATCAATAGGAAACCCCAAAGAAGATCATGAACCCCATTGATTGATTGTGTTGAATGAATTGTATAGATATGGACATTTTCTTCTTGATGAATAGAGTTGTTAATAAGGAGTAAAAAAGATAATTTCATGGTTATTGCAATAAAAATAGTGGTTGTAACAACAAAAGGAGCCTGCTAGCAATAAGTGAATAGAAAGACTCATTATTTAGGAAATATGCCAATTCACATTAGTACGAAAAGCAAATTAAGATGAATGACTCCTTTGGGAGATTGAACGAAACACATTCATATTTTCAATATAGTGCATGGACATATTTGTTTTAATTAATTAATATACTATGTAATTTAGTCATAAATGTTAATCTCAAAATCATTATGTCAAAAGGTTTGTTTGGAACCAATAGACAAGTCTTCCAAACTAGAAATCTTCTAAGGGATTCTTTATTTTGAATTTCAACCAATTAACATCAATAAGAAACCCTAATGAAGATCATGAACCCCATTGTTTGATTGTATTGAATGAATTGTATAGATATGGACATTTTCTTCTTGATGAATAGAGTTGTTAATAAGGAGACAAAAGATAATTTGATGGTTATTGCAATAAAAATAGTGCTTGTAACAACAAAAGGAGCATGTTAGCAATAAGTGAATAGAAAGACTCATTATTTAGGAAATATGCCACTTCACATTAGTAGGAAATGCAAATTAAGATGAATGACTCCTTTGGGTGATTAAACTAAACACATTTATTGTTTTAATTAATATACTATGTAATTTAGTCATAAATGTTAATCTCATGATCATCATGTCAAAAGGTTTGTTTGGAACCAAAAGACAAGTCTTCCAAACTAGAAATGTTCTGAGGGATTCTTTATTTTGAAATTCAACCAATTAAAATCAATAAGTAACCCTAATGAAGATCATGAACCCCATTGTTTGATTGTATTGAATGAATTGTATCGATATGGACATTTTCTTCTTGATGAATAGAGTTGTTAATAAGGAGTAAAAAAGATAATTTCATGGTTATTGCAATAAAAATAGTGCTTGTAACAACAAAAGGAGCATGTTAGCAATAAGTGAAAAGAAAGACTCATTATTTAGGAAATATGCCACCTCACATTAGTACAAAATGCAAATAAATATGAATGACTCCTTTGGGTGATTGAACTAAACACATTTATATTTTTAAATAGTGCATGCACATATTTGTTTTAATTAATATACTATGTAATTTAGTCATAAATATTAATCTCATGATCATTATGTCAAAACGTGTGTTTGGAACCAAAAGACAAGTCTTCCAAACTAGAAATGTTCTGAAGGATTCTTTATTTTGAAATTCAACCAATTAAAATCAATAAGTAACCCTAATGAAGATCATGAACCCCATTGTTTGATTGTATTGAATGAATTGTATAGATATGGACATTTTCTTCTTGAAGAATAGAGTTGTTAATAAGGAGTAAAAAAGATAATTTCATGGTTATTGCAATAAAAATAGTGCTTGTAACAACAAAAAGAGCCTGTTAGCAATAAGTGAATAGAAAGACTCATTATTTAGGAAATATGCCACTTCACATTAGTACGAAATGAAAATTAAGATGAATGACTCCTTTGGGTGATTGAACTAAACACATTTATATTTTCAATAGTGCATGGACATATTTGTTTTAATTAATATACTATGTAATTTAGTCATAAATGTTAATCTCATGATCATCATGACAAAAAGTTTGTTTGGAACCAAAAGACAAGTCTTCCAAACTAGAAATGTTCTGAGGGATTCTTTATTTTGAAATTCAACAAATTAACATCAATAAGAAACCCTAATGAAGATCATGAACCCCATTGTTTGATTGTATTGAATGAATTGTATAGATATGGACATTTTCTTCTTGAAGAATAGAGTTGTTAATAAGGAGTAAAAAAGATAATTTCATGGTTATTGCAATAAAAATAGTGCTTGTAACAACAAAAAGAGCCTGTTAGCAATAAGTGAATAGAAAGACTCATTATTTAGGAAATATGCCACTTCACATTAGTAGGAAATGCAAATTAAGATGAATGACTCCTTTGGGTGATTAAACTAAACACATTTATTCTTTTAATTAATATACTATGTAATTTAGTCATAAATGTTAATCTCATGATCATCATGTCAAAAGGTTTGTTTCGAACCAAAAGACAAGTCTTCCAAACTAGAAATGTTCTGAGGGATTCTTTATTTTGAAATTCAACCAATTAACATCAATAACAAACCTTAATGAAGATCATGAACCCCATTGTTTGATTGTACTGAATGAATTGTATAGATATGGACATTTTCTTCTTCATGAATAGAGTTGTTAATAAGGAGACAAAGGATAATTTCATGGTTATTGTAAGAAAAATAGTACTTGTAACAACAAAAGGAGCTTGTTTAGCATAAAGTGAATAGAAGGACTCATTATTTAGGAAATAAACCACTTCACATTAGTACGAAAAGAAAACTAAGATGAATGAGTCCTTTGGGTGGTGAAACTAAACACATTTATATTTTCAATAGTGCATGGACATATTTTTTTTAATTAATATGCTATGTAATTTAGTCATAAATGTTAATCTCAAAATCATTATGTCAAAAGGTGTGTTTGGAACCAACAGACAAGTCTTCCAAACTAGAAATCTTCAAAGGGATTCTTTATCTTGAAATTCAACCAATTAACATCAGTAAGAAACACTAATGAAGATCATGAACCCCATTGTTTGATTGTATTGAATGAATTGTATAGATATGGACATTTTTCTTCTTGATGAATAGAGTTGTTAATATGGAGACAAAAGATAATTTGATGGTTATTGCAATAAAAAATAGTGCTTGTAACAACAAAAGGAGCATGTTAGCAATAAGTGAATAGAAAGACTCATTATTTAGGAAATATGCCGCTTCACATTAGTAGGAAATGCAAATTAAGATGAATGACTCCTTTGGGTGATTAAACTAAACACATTTATTGTTTTAATTAATATACTATGTAATTTAGTCATAAATGTTAATCTCATGATCATCATGTCAAAAGGTTTGTTTGGAACCAAAAGACAAGTCTTCCAAACTAGAAATCTTCTGAGGGATTCTTTATTTTGAAATTCAACCAATTAAAATCAATAAGTGACCCTAATGAAAATCATGAACCCCATTGTTTGATTGTATTGAATGAATTGTATAGATATGGACATTTTCTTCTTGATGAATACAGTTGTTAATAAGGAGACAAAAGATAATTTCATGGTTATTGCAATAAAAATAGTGCTTGTAACAACAAAAGGAGCATGTTAGCAATAAGTGAAAAGAAAGACTCATTATTTAGGAAATATGCCAATTCACATTAGTACGAAAAGCAAATTAAGATGAATGACTCCTTTGGGTGATTGAACGAAACACATTCATATTTTCAATAGTGCATCGACATATTTGTTTTAATTAATATACTATGTAATTTAGTCATAAATGTTAATCTCAAAATCATTATGTCAAAAGGTTTGTTTGGAACCAATAGACAAGTCTTCCAAACTAGAAATCTTCTAAGGGATTCTTTATTTTGAAATTCAAGCAATTAACATCAATAAGAAACCCTAATGAAGATCATGTACCCCATTGTTTGATTGTATTGAATGAATTGTATAGATATGGACATTTTCTTCTTGATGAATAGAGTTGTTAATAAGGAGACAAAAGATAATTTGATGGTTATTGCAATAAAAATAGTGCTTGTAACAACAAAAGGAGCATGTTAGCAATAAGTGAATAGAAAGACTCATTATTTAGGAAATATGCCACTTCACATTAGTAGGAAATGCAAATTAAGATGAATGACTCCTTTGGGTGATTAAACTAAACACATTTATTGTTTTAATTAATATACTATGTAATTTAGTCATAAATGTTAATCTCATGATCATCATGTCAAAAGGTTTGTTTGGAACCAAAATACAAGTCTTCCAAACTAGAAATGTTCTGAGGGATTCTTTATTTTGAAATTCAACCAATTAAAATCAATAAGTAACCCTAATGAAGATCATGAACCCCATTGTTTGATTGTATTGAATGAATTGTATCGATATGGACATTTTCTTCTTGATGAATAGAGTTGTTAATAAGGAGACAAAAGATAATTTCATGGTTATTGCAATAAAAATAGTGCTTGTAACAACAAAAGGAGCATGTTAGCAATAAGTGAAAAGAAAGACTCATTATTTAGGAAATATGCCACCTCACATTAGTACAAAATGCAAATAAATATGAATGACTCCTTTGGGTGATTGAACTAAACACATTTATATTTTAAATAGTGCATGCACATATTTGTTTTAATTAATATACTATGTAATTTAGTCATAAATATTAATCTCATGATCATTATGTCAAAAGGTGTGTTTGGAACCAAAAGACAAGTCTTCCAAACTAGAAATGTTCTGAAGGATTCTTTATTTTGAAATTCAACCAATTAAAATCAATAAGTAACCCTAATGAAGATCATGAACCCCATTGTTTGATTGTATTGAATGAATTGTATAGATATGGACATTTTCTTCTTGAAGAATAGAGTTGTTAATAAGGAGTAAAAAAGATAATTTCATGGTTATTGCAATAAAAATAGTGCTTGTAACAACAAAAAGAGCCTGTTAGCAATAAGTGAATAGAAAGACTCATTATTTAGGAAATATGCCACTTCACTTTAGTACGAAATGCAAATTAAGATGAATGACTCCTTTGGGTGATTGAACTAAACACATTTATATTTTCAATAGTGCATGGACATATTTGTTTTAATTAATATACTATGTAATTTACACATAAATGTTAATCTCAAGATCATTATGTCAAAAGGTGTGTTTGGAACCAACAGACAAGTCTTCCAAACTAGAAATCTTGTAAGGGATTCTTTATTTTGAAATTCAACCAATTAACATCAATAAGAAACCCTAATGAAGATCATGAACCCCATTGTTTGATTGTATTGAATGAATTGTATAGATATGGACATTTTCTTCTTGATGAATAGAGTTGTTAATAAGGAGACAAAAGATAATTTCATGGTTATTGCAATAAAAATAGTGTTTGTAACAACAAAAGGAGCATGTTAGCAATAAGTGAATAGAAAGACTCATTATTTAGGAAATATGCCACTTCACATTAGTAGGAAATGCAAATTAAGATGAATGACTCCTTTGGGTGATTAAACTAAACACTTTTATTGTTTTAATTAATATACTATGTAATTTAGTCATAAATGTTAATCTCATGATCATCATGTCAAAAGGTTTGTTCGGAACCAAAAGACAAGTCTTCCAAACTAGAAATGTTCTGAGGGATTCTTTATTTTGAAATTCAACCAATTAACATCAATAACAAACCTTAATGAAGATCATGAACCCCATTGTCTGATTGTATTGAATGAATTGTATAGATATGGACATTTTCTTCTTCATAAATGTTAATCTCAAAATCATTATGTCAAAAGGTGTGTTTGGAACCAACAGACAAGTCTTCCAAACTAGAAATCTTCTAAGGGATTCTTTATTTTGAAATTCAACCAATTAACATCAATAAGAAACCCTAATGAAGATCATGAACCCCATTGTTTGATTGTATTGAATGAATTGTATAGATATGGACATTTTCTTCTTGATGAATACAGTTGTTAATAAGGAGACAAAAGATAATTTGATGGTTATTGCAATAAAAATAGTGCTTGTAACAACAAAAGGAGCATGTTAGCAATAAGTGAATAGAAAGACTCATTATTTAGGAAATATGCCACTTCACATTAGTATGAAAAGCAAATTAAG
>JBAPLH010000930.1:0-25469 GCA_037897445.1 Ceriops zippeliana | reverse complement strand
ATAACGGAGTAACTGATTTTCATTATCATTTCTTATTGCTACTAATTAGGAATTCCAAAATAAAGAGTTCCACCCATCATTTCTAGTTACAGGCTTCTTTTGGTTCCAAACTCACTTTTTAATACAGTGATCATCAAATTCAAATTTATGCCTCACTACCTAAAATATTAATTAAAACATACAAGTAAATAATGAGGCATTCTCTTCACTTCATGCAAATTAGGCTCCTCCTTTTGGGTAGAAGCGTCATCTTTCATGCAATGACCATGACATGAAATTATCTATTTTGGTCCTTCTTAAGATTAACAACTATTTTTCAATTGTGAAAACAATGTTCATCACCCATCTATAGATGCATGAATTCATTCCAATTTCAACAAATAATAAGGAGTATGTGAGTGATTTTCATTATCATTTCTTATTGCTACTAATTTGCCGAATTCCAAAATAAAGAGTTCCACCCATCATTTCTATATTATCAATTGGCTCTGACTTTTGGTTCCAAAACTCACTTTTTTCATTACATGATCATCAAATTCAAAGTTTATGCCTCCACTACCTAAAATATTAATTAAAAACATACAAAGTCTAAATATCATTAAAAACACTAAATGTGTTTTACTTCAATAAAACTGATGGGGAGTCTTTCATCTTGAATGGCATTTTTGTATTAATGTTATGAGGTTCAGTTCCTACATAATGGGGCTTTCTATTGCCTTCATGCTAATTAGGTTTGCTCGTTTTGTGAGAAGCACTATCTTTCTATGCAATGACCATGAAATTATCTTTTGTATCCTTCTTAACAACTACTATTTTCATGTGCTGAAAACAATGTCCATTAACTATTATACCATTGAATTCATTCAATTTCGACAAAACAATGGAGTACTTGATGTTGAAATAGCATTTTCTTTATTGATATTTAATTGGTTGAATTCCAAAATAAACAGTCCTTCCAATCATTTCTGGTTAACAAGGCTCCTCTTTTTGGTTCCCAACTCACTTTTTAATACAGTGATCATCAAATTGACATTTTAAACCTAAAACTACCTAGTATATTTAGTTCTAATAAACTACAAGTCTAAAACGCGATTAAAAACACTAAATGTGTGTGTCCTTCCATCAACTAATGGAGTCATTCATCATGAATTATATTATTTTATATTAATGTTATGTGGTTTCAATTCCTAAATAATGAGGCATTCTCTTCACTTCATGCAAATTAGGCTCCTCCTTTTGGTAGAAGCGTCATCTTTCATGCAATGACCATGAAATTATCTATTTGGTCCTTCTTAACAACTATTTTCATTGTGTGAAAACAATGTTCATCAACCCTATCTATATACCATGAATTCATTCAATTTCAACAAATAATGGAGTAAGTGATTTTCATTATCATTTCTTATTGCTACTAATTAGCCGAATTCCAAAATAAAGAGTTCCACCCATCATTTCTAGTTATCATGGCTCTTCTTTTGGTTCCAAACTCACTTTTTCATACAGTGATCATCAAATTCAAATTTATGCCTCAACTACCTAAAATATTAATTAAAACATACAAGTCTAAATATCATTAAAACACTAAATGTGTTTACTTCAATCAAACTGATGGAGTCTTTCATCTTGAATGGCATTTTGTATTAATGTTATGTGGTTTCAGTTCCTAGATAATGGGGCTTTCTATTGCCTTCATGCTAATTAGGTTTGCTCGTTTTGTGAGAAGCACTATCTTTCTTGCAATGACCATGAAATTATCTTTTGTATCCTTCTTAACAACTATTTTCATTGCGAAAACACAATGTCCATTAACTAACTATCTATACCATGAATTCATTCAATTTCGACAAACAATGGAGTACTTGATGTTGAATAGCATTTCTTATTGATATTAATTGGTTGAATTCCAAAATAAACAGTCCTTCCAATCATTTCTAGTTAAGAAGACTCCTCTTTTTGGTTCCGAACTCACTTTTTTAATACAGTGATCATCAAATTGACATTTAAACCTAAACTACCTAGTATATTAGTTCTAATAAACACAAGTCTAAAAGCGATTAAAACACTAAATGTGTGTCCTTCCATCAACTAATGGAGTCATTCATCATGAATTATATTATTTTATATTAATGTTATGTGGTTCAATTCCTAAATAATGAGGCATTCTCTTCACTTCACTTCATGCAAATTAGGCTCCTCCTTTTGGTAGAAGCGTCATCTTTCATGCAATGACCATGAAATTATCTATTTGGTCCTTCTTAACAACTATTTTCATTGTGTGGAAAACAATGTTCATCACCCATCTATACCATGAATTCATTCAATTTCAACAAATAATGGAGTAAGTGATTTTCATTATCATTTTCTTATTGCTACTAATTAGCCGAATTCCAAAATAAAGAGTTCCACCCATCATTTCTAGTTATCATGGCTCTTCTTTTGGTTCCAAACTCACTTTTTCAATACAGTGATCATCAAATTCAAATTTATGCCTCCACTACCTAAAATATTAATTAAAACATACAAGTCTAAATATCATTAAAACACTAAATGTGTTTACTTCAATAAACTGATGGGGAGTCTTTCATCTTGAATGGCATTTTGTATTAATGTTATGTGGTTCAGTTCCTACATAATGGGGCTTTCTATTGCCTTCATGCTAATTAGGTTTGCTCGTTTTGTGAGAAGCACTATCTTTCTTGCAATGACCATGAAATTATCTTTTGTATCCTTCTTAACAACTATTTTCATTGCGAAAACAATGTCCATTAACTATCTATAACATGAATTCATTCAATTTCGACAAACAATGGAGTACTTGATGTTGAATAGCATTTCTTATTGATATTAATTGGTTGAATTCCAAAATAAACAGTCCTTCCAATCATTTCTAGTTAAGAAGACTCCTCTTTTTTGGTTCCGAACTCACTTTTTTTAATACAGTGATCATCAAATTGACATTTAAAAACTAAACTACCTAGTATATATTAGTTCTAATAAACAAGTCTAAAAGCGATTAAATCACTAAATGTGCGTCCTTCCATCAACTAAAGGAGTCATTCATCATGAATTATATTATTTTATATTAATGTTATGTGGTTCAATTCCTAAATAATGAGGCAGTCTCTTCACTTCATGCAAATTAGGCTCCTCCTTTTGGTAGAAGCGTCATCTTTCATGCAATGACCATGAAATTATCTATTTGGTCCTTCTTAACAACTATTTTCATTGTGAAAACAATGTTCATCAACCATCTATACCATGAATTCATTCAATTTCAACAAATAACGGAGTAACTGATTTTCATTATCATTTCTTATTGCTACTAATTAGCCGAATTCCAAAATAAAGATGCCCTGTCATCATTTCTATTTAGCAAGGCTCTTCTTTGGGTTCCAAACTCATTTTTTAATACAGTGATGATGAAATTCAAATTTATGCCTCAACTACCTGAAATATTAATTAAAACATACAAGTCTAAATATCATTAAAACACTAAAAGTGATCACCTCTATCAACTGATGGAGTCATTCATCTTGAATTGCATTTTCTTTTAATGTTATGTGGTTCAGTTCCTAGATAATGGGGCTTTCTATTCCCTTCATGCTAATTAGGTTTGCTCGTTTTGTGAGAAGCACTATCTTTCTTGCAATGACCATGAAATTATCTTTTGTATCCTTCTTAACAACTATTTTCATTGCGAAAACAATGTCCATTAACTATCTATACCATGAATTCATTCAATTTCGACAAACAATGGAGTACTTGATGTTGAATAGCATTTCTTATTGATATTAATTGGTTGAATTCCAAAATAAACAGTCCTTCCAATCATTTCTAGTTAAGAAGACTCCTCTTTTTTGGTTCCGAACTCACTTTTTTAATACAGTGATCATCAAATTGACATTTAAACCTAAACTACCTAGTATATTTAGTTCTAATAAACAAGTTTAAACGCGATTAAAACACTAAATGTGTGTCCTTCCATCAACTAATGGAGTCATTCATCATGAATTATATTATTTTATATTAATGTTATGTGGTTCAATTCCTAAATAATGAGGCATTCTCTTCACTTCATGCAAATTAGGCTCCTCCTTTTGGTAGAAGCGTCATCTTTCATGCACTGACCATGAAATTATCTATTTGGTCCTTCTTAACAACTATTTTCATTGGGAAAACAATGTTCATCACCCATCTATACCATTAATTCATTCAATTTCATCAAATAACGGAGTAACTGATTTTCATTATCATTTCTTATTGCTACTAATTAGCCGAATTCCAAAATAAAGAGTTCCACCCATCATTTCTAGTTATCATGGCTCTACTTTTGGTTCCAAACTCACTTTTTCATACAGTGATCATCAAATTCAAATTTATGCCTCCACTACCTAAAATATTAATTAAAACATACAAGTCTAAATATCATTAAAACACTAAATGTGTTTACTTCAATAAACTGATGGGGAGTCTTTCATCTTGAATGGCATTTTGTATTAATGTTATGAGGTTTAGTTGCTAGATAATGGGGCGTTCTATTGCCTTCATGCTAATTAGGTTTGCTCGTTTTGTGAGAAGCACTATCTTTCATGCAATGACTATGAAATTATCTTTTGTATCCTTCTTAACAACTATTTTCATTGTGAAAACAATGTCCATTAACTATGTATACCATGAATTCATTCAATTTCGACAAACAATGGAGTACTTGATGTTGAAGAGCATTTCTTATTGATATTAATTGGTTGAATTCCAAAATAAACAGTCCTTCCAATCATTTCTGGTTAACAAGGCTCCTCTTTTTGGTTCCCAACTCACTTTTTAATACAGTGATCATCAAATTGACATTTAAACCTAAACTACCTAGTATATTAGTTCTAATAAACAAGTCTAAACGCGATTAAAACACCAAATGTGCATCCTTCCATCAACTAATGGAGTCATTCATCATGAATTATATTATTTTATATTAATGTTATTTGGCATTCTCCTCACTTCACGCAAACAAGGCCCCTCCTTTTGGTAGAAGCGTCATCTTTCATGCAATGACCATGAAATTATCTATTTGGTCCTTCTTAACAACTATTTTCATTACGAAAACAAGGTCCATTAACTATCCATACCATGAATTCATTCAATTTCGACAAACAACGGAGTACTAGATGCTGAATAGCATTTCTTATTGATATTAATTGGTTGAATTCCAAAATAAACAGTCCTTCCAATCATTTCTAGTTAAGAAGACTCCTCTTTTTGGTTCCGAACTCACTTTTTAATACAGTGATTATCAAATTGACATTTAAACCTAAACTACCTAGTATATTAGTTCTAATAAACAAGTCTAAAAGGGATTAAAACACTAAATGTGTGTCCTTCCATCAACTAATGGAGTCATTCATCATGAATTCTATTATTTTATATTAATGTTATGTGGTTATATTCCTAAATAATGAGGCATTCTCTTCACTTCATGCAAATTAGGCTCCTCCTTTTGGTAGAAGCGTCATCTTTCATGCACTGACCATGAAATTATCTATTTGGTCCTTCTTAACAACTATTTTAATTGTGAAAACAATGTTCATCACCCATCTATACCATGAATTCATTCAATTTCAACAAATAATGGAGTAAGTGATTTTCATTATCATTTCTTATTGCTACTAATTAGCTGAATTCCAAAATAAAGAGTTCCACCCATCATTTCTAGTTATCATGGCTCTACTTTTGGTTCCAAACTCACTTTTTCATACAGTGATCATCAAATTCAAATTTATGCCTCCACTACCTAAAATATTAATTAAAACATACAAGTCTAAATATCATTAAAACACTAAATGTGTTTACTTCAATAAACTGATGGGGAGTCTTTCATCTTGAATGGCATTTTGTATTAATGTTATGTGGTTCAGTTCCTACATAATGGGGCTTTCTATTGCCTTCATGCTAATTAGGTTGCTCGTTTTGTGAGAAGCACTATCTTTCATGCAATGACCATGAAATTATCTTTTGTATCCTTCTTAACAACTATTTTTATTGCGAAAACAATGTCCATTAACTATCTATACCATGAATTCATTCAATTTCAACAAACAATGGAGTACTTGATGTTGAATAGCATTTCTTATTGATATTAATTGGTTGAATTCCAAAATAAACAGTCCTTCCAATCATTTCTAGTTAAGAAGACTCCTCTTTTTGGTTCCGAACTCACTGTTTAATACAGTGATTATCAAATTGACATTTAAACCTAAACTACCTAGTATATTAGTTCTAATAAACAAGTCTAAAAGGGATTAAAACACTAAATGTGTGTCCTTCCATCAACTAATGGAGTCATTCATCATGAATTCTATTATTTTATATTAATGTTATGTGGTTATATTCCTAAATAATGAGGCATTCTCTTCACTTCATGCAAATTAGGCTCCTCCTTTTGGTAGAAGCGTCATCTTTCATGCACTGACCATGAAATTATCTATTTGGTCCTTCTTAACAACTATTTTAATTGTGAAAACAATGTTCATCACCCATCTATACCATGAATTCATTCAATTTCAACAAATAATGGAGTAAGTGATTTTCATAATCATTTCTTATTGCTACTAATTAGCCGAATTCCAAAATAAAGAGTTCCACCCATCATTTCTAGTTATCATGGCTCTACTTTTGGTTCCAAACTCACTTTTTCATACAGTGATCATCAAATTCAAATTTATGCCTCCACTACCTAAAATATTAATCAAAATATACAAGTCTAAATATCATTAAAACACTAAATGTGTTTACTTCAATCAACTGATGGAGTCTTTCATCTTGAATGGCATTTTGTATTAATGTTATGAGGTTTAGTTGCTAGATAATGGGGCGTTCTATTGCCTTCATGCTAATTAGGTTTGCTCGTTTTGTGAGAAGCACTATCTTTCATGCAATGACTATGAAATTATCTTTTGTATCCTTCTTAACAACTATTTTCATTGTGAAAACAATGTCCATTAACTATCTATACCATGAATTCATTCAATTTCGACAAACAATGGAGTACTTGATGTTGAAGAGCATTTCTTATTGATATTAATTGGTTGAATTCCAAAATAAACAGTCCTTCCAATCATTTCTAGTTAAGAAGACTCCTCTTTTTGGTTCCGAACTCACTTTTTAATACAGTGATTATCAAATTGACATTTAAACCTAAACTACCTAGTATATTAGTTCTAATAAACAAGTCTAAAAGGGATTAAAACACTAAATGTGTGTCCTTCCATCAACTAATGGAGTCATTCATCATGAATTCTATTATTTTATATTAATGTTATGTGGTTCAATTCCTAAATAATGAGGCATTCTCTTCACTTCATGCAAATTAGGCTCCTCCTTTTGGTAGAAGCGTCATCTTTCATGCAATGACCATGAAATTATCTATTTGGTCCTTCTTAACAACTATTTTAATTGTGAAAACAATGTTCATCACCCATCTATACCATGAATTCATTCAATTTCAACAAATAATGGAGTAAGTGATTTTCATAATCATTTCTTATTGCTACTAATTAGCCGAATTCCAAAATAAAGAGTTCCACCCATCATTTCTAGTTATCATGGCTCTACTTTTGGTTCTAAACTCACTTTTTCATACAGTGATCATCAAATTCAAATTTATGCCTCCACTACCTAAAATATTAATTAAAATATACAAGTCTAAATATCATTAAAACACTAAATGTGTTTACTTCAATCAACTGATGGAGTCTTTCATCTTGAATGGCATTTTGTATTAATGTTATGAGGTTTAGTTGCTAGATAATGGGGCGTTCTATTGCCTTCATGCTAATTAGGTTTGCTCGTTTTGTGAGAAGCACTATCTTTCATGCAATGACCATGAAATTATCTTTTGTATCCTTCTTAACAACTATTTTCATTGTGAAAACAATGTCCATTAACTATCTATACCATGAATTCATTCAATTTCGACAAACAATGGAGTACTTGATGTTGAATAGCATTTCTTATTGATATTAATTGGTTGAATTCCAAAATAAACAGTCCTTCCAATCATTTCTAGTTAACAAGGCTCCTCTTTTTGGTTCCGAACTCACTTTTTTTAATACAGTGATCATCAAATTGACATTTAAACCTAAACTACCTAGTATATTAGTTCTAATAAACAAGTCTAAAAGCGATTAAAACACTAAATGTGTGTCCTTCCATCAACTAATGGAGTCATTCATCATGAATTATATTATTTTATATTAATGTTATTTGGGCATTTCTCCTCACTTCACGCAAATTCAATGCCCCTCCTCCTTTTGGTAGAAGCGTCATCTTTCATGCAAATGACCATGAAATTATCTATTTGGTCCTTCTTAACAACTATTTTCATTACGAAAACAAGGTCCATTAACTATCCATACCATGAATTCATTCAATTTCGACAAACAACGGAGTACTAGATGTTGAATAGCATTTTTATTATTGATATTAATTGGTTGAATTCCAAAATAAACAGTCCTTCCAATCATTTCTAGTTAAGAAGACTCCTCTTTTTGGTTCCGAACTCACTTTTTAATACAGTGATCATCAAATTGACATTTAAACCTAAACTACCTAGTATATTAGTTCTAATAAAAACAAGTCTAAAACGCGATTAAAAACACTAAATGTGTGTCCTTCCATCAACTAAAGGAGTCATTCATCATGAATTTATATTATTTTATATTAATGTTATGTGGTTTCAATTCCTAAATAATGAGGCATTCTCTTCACTTCATGCAAATTAGGCTCCTCCTTTTGGTGTAGAAGCGTCATCTTTCATGCAATGACCATGAAATTATCTATTTGGTCCTTCTTAACAACTATTTTCATTGTGAAAACAATGTTCATCAACCATCTATACCATGAATTCATTCAATTTCAACAAATAATGGAGTAACTGATTTTCATTATCATTTCTTATTGCTACTAATTAGCCGAATTCCAAAATAAAGAGTTCCCACCCATCATTTCTAGTTATCATGGCTCTTCTTTTGGTTCCAAACTCACTTTTTAATACAGTGATCATCAAATTCAAATTTATGCCTCAACTACCTAAAATATTAATTAAAACATACAAGTCTAAATATCATTAAAACACTAAATGTGTTTACTTCAATCAACTGATGGGGAGTCTTTCATCTTGAATGGCATTTTGTATTAATGTTATGTGGTTCAGTTCCTAGATAATGGGGCTTTCTATTGCCTTCATGCTAATTAGGTTTGCTCGTTTTGTGAGAAGCACTATCTTTCTTGCAATGACCATGAAATTATCTTTTGTATCCTTCTTAACAACTATTTTCATTGCGAAAACAATGTCCATTAACTATCTATACCATGAATTCATTCAATTTCAACAAACAATGGAGTACTTGATGTTGAATTGCATTTCTTATTGATATTAATTGGTTGAATTCCAAAATAAACAGTCCTTCCAATCATTTCTAGTTAAGAAGACTCCTCTTTTTGGTTCCGAACTCACTTTTTAATACAGTGATCATCAAATTGACATTTAAACCTAAACTACCTAGTATATTAGATCTAATAAACAAGTCTAATCGCGATTAAATCACTAAATGTGCGTCCTTCCATCAACTAAAGGAGTCATTCATCATGAATTATATTATTTTATATTAATGTTATGTGGTTCAATTCCTAAATAATGAGGCATTCTCTTCACTTCATGCAAATTAGGCTCCTCCTTTTGGTAGAAGCGTCATCTTTCATGCAATGACCATGAAATTATCTATTTGGTCCTTCTTAACAACTATTTTCATTGCGAAAACAATGTCCATTAGCTATCCAAAACATGAATTCATTCAATTTCGACAAACAATGGAGTACTTGATGTTCAATAGCATTTCTTATTGATATTAATTGGTTGAATTCCAAAATAAACAGTCCTTCCAATCATTTCTAGTTAACAAGGCTCCTCTTTTTGGTTCTGAACACACTTTTTAATACAGTGATCATCAAATTGACATTTAAACCTAAACTACCTAGTACATTAGTTCTAATAAACAAGTCTAAACGCGATTAAATCACTAAATGTGCGTCCTTCCATCAACTAAAGGAGTCATTCATCATGAATTATATTATTTTATATTAATGTTATGTGGTTCAATTCCTAAATAATGAGGCATTCTCTTCACTTCATGTAAATTAGGCTCCTCCTTTTGGTAGAAGCGTCATCTTTCATGCACTGACCATGAAATTATCTATTTGGTCCTTCTTAACAACTATTTTCATTGTGAAAACAATGTTCATCAACCATCTATACCATGAATTCATTCAATTTCAACAAATAACGGAGTAACTGATTTTCATTATCATTTCTTATTGCTACTAATTAGCCGAATTCCAAAATAAAGAGTCCCTCCCATCATTTCTAGTTAGCAAGGCTCTTCTTTTGGTTCCAAACTCACTTTTTAATACAGTGATCATCAAATTCAAATTTATGCCTCAACTACCTAAAATATTAATTAAAACATACAAGTCTAAATATCATTAAAACACTAAAAATGTGTTACTTCAATCAACTGATGGAGTCTTTTCATCTTGAATGGCATTTTGTATTAATGTTATGTGGTTCAGTTCCTAGATAATGGGGCTTTCTATTGCCTTCATGCTAATTAGGTTTGCTCGTTTTGTGAGAAGCACTATCTTTCTTGCAATGACCATGAAATTATCTTTTGTATCCTTCTTAACAACTATTTTCATTGCGAAAACAATGTCCATTAACTATCTATACCATGAATTCATTCAATTTCGACAAACAATGGAGTACTTGATGTTGAATAGCATTTCTTATTGATATTAATTGGTTGAATTCCAAAATAAATAGTCCTTCCAATCATTTCTAGTTAACAAGGCTCCTCTTTTTGGTTCCGAACACACTTTTTAATACAGTGATCATCAAATTGACATTTAAACCTAAACTACCTAGTATATTAGTTCTAATAAACAAGTCTAAACGCGATTAAAACACTAAATGTGCGTCCTTCCATCAACTAAAGGAGTCATTCATCATGAATTATATTATTTTATATTAATGTTATGTGGTTCAATTCCTAAATAATGAGGCATTCTCTTCACTTCATGCAAATTAGGCTCCTCCTTTTGGTAGAAGCGTCATCTTTCATGCAATGACCATGAAATTATCTATTTGGTCCTTCTTAACAACTATTTTCATTGCGAAAACAATGTCCATTAACTATCCATACCATGAATTCATTCAATTTCGACAAACAATGGAGTACTTGATGTTGAATAGCATTTCTTATTGATATTAATTGGTTGAATTCCAAAATAAACAGTCCTTCCAATCATTTCTAGTTAACAAGGCTCTTGTTTTTGGTTCTGAACTCACTTTTTAATACAGTGATCATCAAATTGACATTTAAACCTAAACTACCTAGTATATTAGTTCTAATAAACAAGTCTAAATGCGATTAAAATACTAAATGTGTCCTTCCTTCCATCAACTAAAGGAGTCATTCATCATGAATGAATTATATTTTATATTAATGTTATGTGGTTCAATTCCTAAATAATGAGGCATTCTCTTCACTTCATGCAAATTAGGCTCCTCCTTTTGGTAGAAGCGTCATCTTTCATGCAATGACCATGAAATTATCTATTTGGTCCTTCTTAACAACTATTTTCATTGTGAAAAACAATGTTCATCACCCATCTATATACCATGAAATTCATTCAATTTCAACAAATAATGGAGTAACTGATTTTCATTATCATTTCTTATTGCTACTAATTAGCCGAATTCCAAAATAAAGAGTCCCTCCCATCATTTCTAGTTATCAAGGCTCTTCTTTTGGTTCCAAACTCACTTTTTAATACAGTGATCATCAAATTCAAATTTATGCCTCAACTACCTAAAATATTAATTAAAACATACAAGTCTAAATATCATTAAAACACTAAATGTGTTTACTTCAATCAACTGATGGAGTCTTTCATCTTGAATGGCATTTTGTATTAATGTTATGTGGTTTAGTTCCTAGATAATGGGGCTTTCTATTGCCTTCATGCTAATTAGGTTTGCTCGTTTTGTGAGAAGCACTATCTTTCATGCAATGACTATGAAATTATCTTTTGTATCCTTCTTAACAACTATTTTCATTGCGAAAACAATGTCCATTAACTATCTATACCATGAATTCATTCAATTTCGACAAACAATGGAGTACTTGATGTTGAATAGCATTTCTTATTGATATTAATTGGTTGAATTCCAAAATAAACAGTCCTTCCAATCATTTCTAGTTAAGAAGACTCCTCTTTTTGGTTCCGAACTCACTTTTTAATACACAGTGATCATCAAATTGACATTTAAACCTAAACTACCTAGTATATTAGTAACAAGTCTAAACGCGATTAAAACACTAAATATGTGTCCTTCCATCAACTAAAGGAGTCATTCATCATGAATTATATTATTTTATATTAATGTTATGTGGTTCAATTCCTAAATAATGAGGCATTCTCTTCACTTCATGCAAATTAGGCTCCTCCTTTTGGTAGAAGCGTCATCTTTCATGCAATGACCATGAAATTATCTATTTGGTCCTTCTTAACAACTATTTTCATTGTGAAAACAATGTTCATCACCCATCTATACCATGAATTCATTCAATTTCAACAAATAATGGAGTAAGTGATTTTCATTATCATTTCTTATTGCTACTAATTAGCCGAATTCCAAAATAAAGAGTTCCACCCATCATTTCTAGTTATCATGGCTCTACTTTTGGTTCCAAACTCACTTTTTCATACAGTGATCATCAAATTCAAATTTATGCCTCAACTACCTAAAATATTAATTAAAACATACAAGTCTAAATATCATTAAAACACTAAATGTGTTTACTTCAATCAACTGATGGGGAGTCTTTCATCTTGAATGGCATTTTGTATTAATGTTATGTGGTTCAGTTCCTAGATAATGGGGCTTTCTATTGCCTTCATGCTAATTAGGTTTGCTCGTTTTGTGAGAAGCACTATCTTTCTTGCAATGACCATGAAATTATCTTTTGTATCCTTCTTAACAACTATTTTCATTGCGAAAACAATGTCCATTAACTATCTATACCATGAATTCATTCAATTTCGACAAACAATGGAGTACTTGATGTTGAATAGCATTTCTTATTGATATTAATTGGTTGAATTCCAAAATAAACAGTCCTTCCAATCATTTTCTAGTTAAGAAGGCTCCTCTTTTTGGTTCCGAACTCACTTTTTAATACAGTGATCATCAAATTGACATTTAAACCTAAACTACTACCTAGTATATTAGTTCTAATAAACAAGTCTAAATGCGATTAAAACACTAAATGTGTGTCCTTCCATCAACTAAAGGAGTCATTCATCATGAATTATATTATTTTATATTAATGTTATGTGGTTCAATTCCTAAATAATGAGGCATTCTCTTCACTTCATGCAAATTAGGCTCCTCCTTTTGGTAGAAGCGTCATCTTTCATGCAATGACCATGAAATTATCTATTTGGTCCTTCTTAACAACTATTTTCATTGTGAAAACAATGTTCATCAACCATCTATACCATGAATTCATTCAATTTCAACAAATAACGGAGTAACTGATTTTCATTATCATTTCTTATTGCTACTAATTAGCCGAATTCCAAAATAAAGAGTCCCTCCCATCATTTCTAGTTATCAAGGCTCTTCTTTTGGTTCCAAACTCACTTTTTCATACAGTGATCATCAAATTCAAATTTATGCCTCAACTACCTAAAATATTAATTAAAACATACAAGTCTAAATATCATTAAAACACTAAATGTGTTTACTTCAATCAACTGATGGAGTCTTTCATCTTGAATGGCATTTTGTATTAATGTTATGTGGTTCAGTTCCTAGATAATGGGGCTTTCTATTGCCTTCATGCTAATTAGGTTTGCTCGTTTTGTGAGAAGCACTATCTTTCTTGCAATGACCATGAAATTATCTTTTGTATCCTTCTTAACAACTATTTTCATTGCGAAAACAATGTCCATTAACTATCTATACCATGAATTCATTCAATTTCGACAAACAATGGAGTACTTGATGTTGAATAGCATTTCTTATTGATATTAATTGGTTGAATTCCAAAATAAACAGTCCTTCCAATCATTTCTAGTTAAGAAGACTCCTCTTTTTGGTTCTGAACTCACTTTTTAATACAATGATCACCAAATTGACATTTAAACCTAAACTACCTAGTATATTAGTTCTAATAAACAAGTCTAAACGCGATTAAAACACTAAATATGTGTCCTTCCATCAACTAAAGGAGTCATTCATCATGAATTATATTATTTTATATTAATGTTATGTGGTTCAATTCCTAAATAATGAGGCATTCTCTTCACTTTATTCAAATTAGGCTCCTCCTTTTGGTAGAAGCGTCATCTTTCATGCAATGACCATGAAATTATCTATTTGGTCCTTCTTAACAACTATTTTTCATTGTGAAAACAATGTTCATCACCCATCTATACCATGAATTCATTCAATTTCAACAAATAATGGAGTAAGTGATTTTCATTATCATTTCTTATTGCTACTAATTAGCCGAATTCCAAAAATAAAAGAGTCCCACCCATCATTTCTAGTTATCATGGCTCTTCTTTTGGTTCCAAACTCACTTTTTTCATACAGTGATCATCAAATTCAAATTTATGCCTCAACTACCTAAAATATTAATTAAAACACATACAAGTCTAAATATCATTAAAACACTAAATGTGTTTACTTCAATCAACTGATGGAGTCTTTCATCTTGAATGGCATTTTGTATTAATGTTATGTGGTTCAGTTCCTAGATAATGGGGCTTTCTATTGCCTTCATGCTAATTAGGTTTGCTCGTTTTGTGAGAAGCACTATCTTTCTTGCAATGACCATGAAATTATCTTTTGTATCCTTCTTAACAACTATTTTCATTGCGAAAACAATGTCCATTAACTATCTATACCATGAATTCATTCAATTTCGACAAACAATGGAGTACTTGATGTTGAATAGCATTTCTTATTGATATTAATTGGTTGAATTCCAAAATAAACAGTCCTTCCAATCATTTCTAGTTAAGAAGACTCCTCTTTTTGGTTCCGAACTCACTTTTTAATACAGTGATCATCAAATTGACATTTAAACCTAAACTACCTAGTATATTAGTTCTAATAAACAAGTCTAAACGCGATTAAAACACTAAATATGTGTCCTTCCATCAACTAAAGGAGTCATTCATCATGAATTATATTATTTTATATTAATGTTATGTGGTTCAATTCCTAAATAATGAGGCATTCTCTTCACTTCATGCAAATTAGGCTCCTCCTTTTGGTAGAAGCGTCATCTTTCATGCAATGACCATGAAATTATCTATTTGGTCCTTCTTAACAACTATTTTCATTGCGAAAACAATGTCCATTAACTATCTATACCATGAATTCATTCAATTTCGACAAACAATGGAGTACTTGATGTTGAATAGCATTTCTTATTGATATTAATTGGTTGAATTCCAAAATAAACAGTCCTTCCAATCATTTCTAGTTAAGAAGACTCCTCTTTTTGGTTCCGAACTCACTTTTTAATACAGTGATCATCAAATTGACATTTAAACCTAAACTACCTAGTATATTAGTTCTAATAAACAAGTCTAAACGCGATTAAAACACTAGATATGTGTCCTTCCATCAACTAAAGGAGTCATTCATCATGAATTATATTATTTTATATTAATGTTATGTGGTTCAATTCCTAAATAATGAGGCATTCTCTTCACTTTATTCAAATTAGGCTCCTCCTTTTGGTAGAAGCGTCATCTTTCATGCAATGACCATGAAATTATCTATTTGGTCCTTCTTAACAACTATTTTAATTGTGAAAACAATGTTCATCACCCATCTATACCATGAATTCATTCAATTTCAACAAATAATGGAGTAAGTGATTTTCATTATCATTTCTTATTGCTACTAATTAGCCGAATTCCAAAATAAAGAGTTCCACCCATCATTTCTAGTTATCATGGCTCTACTTTTGGTTCCAAACTCACTTTTTCATACAGTGATCATCAAATTCAAATTTATGCCTCCACTACCTAAAATATTAATTAAAACATACAAGTCTAAATATCATTAAAACACTAAATGTGTTTACTTCAATAAACTGATGGGGAGTCTTTCATCTTGAATGGCATTTTGTATTAATGTTATGTGGTTCAGTTCCTAGATAATGGGGCTTTCTATTGCCTTCATGCTAATTAGGTTTGCTCGTTTTGTGAGAAGCACTATCTTTCTTGCAATGACCATGAAATTATCTTTTGTATCCTTCTTAACAACTATTTTCATTGCGAAAACAATGTCCATTAACTATCTATAACATGAATTCATTCAATTTCGACAAACAATGGAGTACTTGATGTTGAATAGCATTTCTTATTGATATTAATTGGTTGAATTCCAAAATAAACAGTCCTTCCAATCATTTCTAGTTAAGAAGACTCCTCTTTTTGGTTCCGAACTCACTTTTTAATACAGTGATCATCAAATTGACATTTAAACCTAAACTACCTAGTATATTAGTTCTAATAAACAAGTCTAAATGCGATTAAAACAATAAATATGTGTCCTTCCATCAACTAAAGGAGTCATTCATCATGAATTATATTATTTTATATTAATGTTATGTGGTTCAATTCCTAAATAATGAGGCATTCTCTTCACTTCATGCAAATTAGGCTCCTCCTTTTGGTAGAAGCGTCATCTTTCATGCAATGACCATGAAATTATCTATTTGGTCCTTCTTAATAACTATTTTCATTGTGAAAACAATGTTCATCCACCATCTATACCATGAATTCATTCAATTTCAACAAATAATGGAGTAACTGATTTTCATTATCATTTCTTATTGCTACTAAATTAGCCGAATTCCAAAATAAAGAGTCCCTCCCATCATTTCTAGTTAGCAAGGCTCTTCTTTTGGGTTCCAAACTCACTTTTTAATACAGTGATCATGAAATTCAAATTTATGCCTCAACTACCTAAAATATTAATTAAAACATACAAGTCTAAATATCATTAAAAACACTAAAAGTGTTCACTTCAATCAACTGATGGAGTCATTCATCTTGAATTGCATTTTGTATTAATGTTATGTGGTTCAGTTCCTAGATAATGGGGCTTTCTATTGCCTTCATGCTAATTAGGTTTGCTCGTTTTGTGAGAAGCACTATCTTTCTTGCAATGACCATGAAATTATCTTTTGTATCCTTCTTAACAACTATTTTTTCATTGCGAAAACAATGTCCATTAACTATCTATACCATGAATTCATTCAATTTCGACAAACAATGGAGTACTTGATGTTGAATAGCATTTCTTATTGATATTAATTGGTTGAATTCCAAAATAAACAGTCCTTCCAATCATTTCTAGTTAAGAAGACTCCTCTTTTTGGTTCCGAACTCACTTTTTAATACAGTGATCATCAAAATTGACATTTAAACCTAAACTACCTAGTATATTAGTTCTAATAAACAAGTCTAAACGCGATTAAAACACTAAATGTGTGTCCTTCCATCAAATAATGGAGTCATTCATCATGAATTATATTTTATATTAATGTTATGTGGTTCAATTCCTAAATAATGAGGCATTCTCTTCACTTCATGCAAATTAGGCTCCTCCTTTTGGTAGAAGCGTCATCTTTCATGCAATGACCATGAAATTATCTATTTGGTCCTTCTTAACAACTATTTTAATTGTGAAAACAATGTTCATCACCCATCTATACCATGAATTCATTCAATTTCAACAAATAATGGAGTAAGTGATTTTCATTATCATTTCTTATTGCTACTAATTAGCCGAATTCCAAAATAAAGAGTTCCACCCATCATTTCTAGTTATCATGGCTCTACTTTTGGTTCCAAACTCACTTTTTCATACAGTGATCATCAAATTCAAATTTATGCCTCAACTACCTAAAATATTAATTAAAACATACAAGTCTAAATATCATTAAAACACTAAATGTGTTTACTTCAATCAACTGATGGAGTCTTTCATCTTGAATGGCATTTTGTATTAATGTTATGTGGTTCAGTTCCTAGATAATGGGGCTTTCTATTGCCTTCATGCTAATTAGGTTTGCTCGTTTTGTGAGAAGCACTATCTTTCATGCAATGACTATGAAATTATCTTTTGTATCCTTCTTAACAACTATTTTCATTGCGAAAACAATGTCCATTAACTATCTATACCATGAATTCATTCAATTTCGACAAACAATGGAGTACTTGATGTTGAATAGCATTTCTTATTGATATTAATTGGTTGAATTCCAAAATAAACAGTCCTTCCAATCATTTCTAGTTAACAAGGCTCCTCTTTTTGGTTCCGAACTCACTTTTTAAATACAGTGATCATCAAATTGACATTTAAACCTAAACTACCTAGTATATTAGTTCTAAAAACAAGTCTAAACGCGATTAAAACACTAAATGTGTCCTTCCATCAACTAAAGGAGTCATTCATCATGAATTATATTATTTATATATTATGTGTTATGTGGTTCAATTCCTAAATAATGAGGCATTCTCTTCACTTCATGCAAATTAGGCTCCTCCTTTTGGTAGAAGCGTCATCTTTCATGCAATGACCATGAAATTATCTATTTGGTCCTTCTTAACAACTATTTTCATTGTGAAAACAATGTTCATCACCCATCTATACCATGAATTCATTCAATTTCAACAAATAATGGAGTAACTGATTTTCATTATCATTTCTTATTGCTACTAATTAACCGAATTGCAAAATAAAGAGTTCCACCCATCATTTCTAGTTATCATGGCCCTACTTTTGGTTCCAAACTCACTTTTTCATACAGTGATCATCAAATTCAAATTTATGCCTCAACTACCTAAAATATTAATTAAAACATACAAGTCTAAATATCATTAAAACACTAAATGTGTTTACTTCAATCAACTGATGGAGTCTTTCATCTTGAATGGCATTTTGTATTAATGTTATGTGGTTCAGTTCCTACATAATGGGGCTTTCTATTGCCTTCATGCTAATTAGGTTTGCTCGTTTTGTGAGAAGCACTATCTTTCTTGCAATGACCATGAAATTATCTTTTGTATCCTTCTTAACAACTATTTTCATTGCGAAAACAATGTCCATTAACTATATATACCATGAATTCATTCAATTTCGACAAACAATGGAGTACTTGATGTTGAATAGCATTTCTTATTGATATTAATTGGTTGAATTCCAAAATAAACAATCCTTCCAATCATTTCTTGTTAAGAAGACTCCTCTTTTTGGTTCCGAACTCACTTTTTAACAGTGATCATCAAATTGACATTTAAACCTAAACTACCTAGTATATTAGTTCTAATAAACAAGTCTAAACGCGATTAAAACACTAAATATGTGTCCTTCCATCAACTAAAGGAGTCATTCATCATGAATTATATTATTTTATATTAATGTTATGTGGTTCAATTCCTAAATAATGAGGCATTCTCTTCACTTCATGCAAATTAGGCTCCTCCTTTTGGTAGAAGCGTCATCTTTCATGCAATGACCATGAAATTATCTATTTGGTCCTTCTTAACAACTATTTTCATTGTGAAAACAATGTTCATCACCCATCTATACCATGAATTCATTCAATTTCAACAAATAATGGAGTAAGTGATTTTCATTATCATTTCTTATTGCTACTAATTAGCCGAATTCCAAAATAAAGAGTCCCCACCCATCATTTCTAGTTATCATGGCTCTACTTTTGGTTCCAAACTCACTTTTTTCATACAGTGATCATCAAATTCAAATTTATGCCTCCACTACCTAAAATATTAATTAAAAACATACAAGTCTAAATATCATTAAAACACTAAATGTGTTTACTTCAATCAACTGATGGGGAGTCTTTCATCTTGAATGGCATTTTGTATTAATGTTATGTGGTTCAGTTCCTACATAATGGGGCTTTCTATTGCCTTCATGCTAATTAGGTTTGCTCGTTTTGTGAGAAGCACTATCTTTCTTGCAATGACCATGAAATTATCTTTTGTATCCTTCTTAACAACTATTTTCATTGCGAAAACAATGTCCATTAACTATCTATACCATGAATTCATTCAATTTCGACAAACAATGGAGTACTTGATGTTGAATAGCATTTCTTATTGATATTAATTGGTTGAATTCCAAAATAAACAGTCCTTCCAATCATTTCTAGTTAACAAGGCTCCTCTTTTTTTGGTTCCGAACTCACTTTTTAATACAGTGATCATCAAATTGACATTTAAACCTAAACTACCTAGTATATTAGTTCTAATAAACAAGTCTAAACGCGATTAAAACACTAAATGTGTGTCCTTCCATCAACTAAAGGAGTCATTCATCATGAATTATATATTTTATATTTAATGTTATATGTGGTTCAATTCCTAAATAATGAGGCATTCTCTTCACTTCATGCAAATTAGGCTCCTCCTTTTGGTAGAAGCGTCATCTTTCATGCAATGACCATGAAATTATCTATTTGGTCCTTCTTAACAACTATTTTCATTGTGAAAACAATGTTCATCATCAACCATCTATACCATGAATTCATTCAATTTCAACAAATAATGGAGTAACTGATTTTCATTATCATTTCTTATTGCTACTAATTAGCCGAATTCCAAAATAAAGAGTCCCTCCCATCATTTCTATTTAGCAAGGCTCTTCTTTTGGGTTCCAAACTCACTTTTTAATACAGTGATCATGAAATTCAAATTTATGCCTCAACTACCTAAAATATTAATTAAAAACATACAAGTCTAAATATCATTAAAAAACACTAAAAGTGTCACTTCAATCAACTGATGGGGAGTCATTCATCTTGAATTGCATTTTGTATTAATGTTATGTGGTTCAGTTCCTAGATAATGGGGCTTTCTATTGCCTTCATGCTAATTAGGTTTGCTCGTTTTGTGAGAAAGCACTATCTTTCTTGCAATGACCATGAAATTATCTTTTGTATCCTTCTTAACAACTATTTTCATTGCGAAAAACAAATGTCCATTAACTATCTATACCATGAATTCATTCAATTTCGACAAACAATGGAGTACTTGATGTTGAATAGCATTTCTTATTGATATTAATTGGTTTGAATTCCAAAATAAACAGTCCTTCCAATCATTTCTAGTTAAGAAGACTCCTCTTTTTGGTTCCGAACTCACTTTTTAATACAGTGATCATCAAATTGACATTTAAACCTAAACTACCTAGTATATTAGTTCTAATAAACAAGTCTAAACGCGATTAAAATCACTAAATGTGTGTCCTTCCATCAACTAATGGAGTCATTCATCATGAATTATATTATTTTATATTAATGTTATGTGGTTCAATTCCTAAATAATGAGGCATTCTCTTCACTTCATGCAAATTAGGCTCCTCCTTTTGGTAGAAGCGTCATCTTTCATGCAATGACCATGAAATTATCTATTTGGTCCTTCTTAACAACTATTTTCATTGTGAAAAACAATGTTCATCACCCATCTATACCATGAATTCATTCAATTTCAACAAATAATGGAGTAAGTGATTTTCATTATCATTTCTTATTGCTACTAATTAGCCGAATTCCAAAATAAAGAGTTCCACCCATCATTTCTAGTTATCATGGCTCTACTTTTGGTTCCAAACTCACTTTTTCATACAGTGATCATCAAATTCAAATTTATGCCTCCACTACCTAAAATATTAATTAAAACATACAAGTCTAAATATCATTAAAACACTAAATGTGTTTACTTCAATAAACTGATGGGGTCTTTCATCTTGAATGGCATTTTGTATTAATAAATGTTATGTGGTTCAGTTCCTACATAATGGGGCTTTCTATTGCCTTCATGCTAATTAGGTTTGCTCGTTTTGTGAGAAGCACTATCTTTCTTGCAATGACCATGAAATTATCTTTTGTATCCTTCTTAACAACTATTTTCATTGCGAAAACAATGTCCATTAACTATCTATAACATGAATTCATTCAATTTCGACAAACAATGGAGTACTTGATGTTGAATAGCATTTCTTATTGATATTAATTGGTTGAATTCCAAAATAAACATTCCTTCCAATCATTTCTAGTTAAGAAGACTCCTCTTTTTGGTTCCGAACTCACTTTTTAATACAGTGATCATCAAATTGACATTTAAACCTAAACTACCTAGTATATTAGTTCTAATAAACAAGTCTAAACGCGATTAAATCACTAAATGTGCGTCCTTCCATCAACTAAAGGAGTCATTCATCATGAATTATATTATTTTATATTAATGTTATGTGGTTCAATTCCTAAATAATGAGGCATTCTCTTCACTTCATGCAAATTAGGCTCCTCCTTTTGGTAGAAGCGTCATCTTTCATGCAATGACCATGAAATTATCTATTTGGTCCTTCTTAACAACTATTTTCATTGTGAAAACAATGTTCATCAACCATCTATACCATGAATTCATTCAATTTCAACAAATAACGGAGTAACTGATTTTCATTATCATTTCTTATTGCTACTAATTAGCCGAATTCCAAAATAAAGATGCCCTCCCATCATTTCTATTTAGCAAGGCTCTTCTTTGGGTTCCAAACTCACTTTTTAATACAGTGATGATGAAATTCAAATTTATGCCTCAACTACCTGAAAATATTAATTAAAACATACAAGTCTAAATATCATTAAAAACACTAAATGTGATCACCTCTATCAACTGATGGAGAGTCATTTCATCTTGAATTGCATTTTGTATTAATGTTATGTGGTTCAGTTCCTAGATAATGGGGCTTTCTATTGCCTTCATGCTAATTAGGTTTGCTCGTTTTGTGAGAAGCACTATCTTTCTTGCAATGACCATGAAATTATCTTTTGTATCCTTCTTAACAACTATTTTCATTGCGAAAACAATGTCCATTAACTATCTATACCATGAATTCATTCAATTTCGACAAACAAATGGAGTACTTGATGTTGAATAGCATTTCTTATTGATATTAATTGGTTGAATTCCAAAATAAACAAGTCCTTCCAATCATTTCTAGTTAAGAAGACTCCTCTTTTTTGGTTCCGAACTCACTTTTTAATACAGTGATTGTCAAATTGACATTTAAACCTAAACTACCTAGTATATTAGTTCTAATAAACAAGTCTAAAAGGCGATTAAAACACTAAATATGTGTGTCCTCCATCAACTAAAGGAGTCATTCATCATGAATTATATTATTTTTTATATTAATGTTATGTGGTTCAATTCCTAAATAATGAGGCATTCTCTTCACTTCATGCAAATTAGGCTCCTCCTTTTGGTAGAAGCGTCATCTTTCATGCAATGACCATGAAATTATCTATTTGGTCCTTCTTAACAACTATTTTCATTGTGAAAACAATGTTCATCACCCATCTATACCTTGAATTCATTCAATTTCAACAAATAATGGAGTAAGTGATTTTCATTATCATTTCTTATTGCTACTAATTAGCCGAATTCCAAAATAAAGAGTTCCACCCATCATTTCTAGTTATCATGGCTCTACTTTTGGTTCCAAACTCACTTTTTCATACAGTGATCATCAAATTCAAATTTATGCCTCCACTACCTAAAATATTAATTAAAACATACAAGTCTAAATATCATTAAAACACTAAATGTGTTTACTTCAATAAACTGATGGGGAGTCTTTCATCTTGAATGGCATTTTGTATTAATGTTATGTGGTTCAGTTCCTACATAATGGGGCTTTCTATTGCCTTCATGCTAATTAGGTTTGCTCGTTTTGTGAGAAGCACTATCTTTCTTGCAATGACCATGAAATTATCTTTTGTATCCTTCTTAACAACTATTTTCATTGCGAAAAACAATGTCCATTAACTATCTATACCATGAATTCATTCAATTTCGACAAACAATGGAGTACTTGATGTTGAATAGCATTTCTTATTGATATTAATTGGTTGAATTCCAAAATAAAACATTCCTTCCAATCATTTCTAGTTAAGAAGACTCCTCTTTTTTGGTTCCGAACTCACTTTTTAATACAGTGATCATCAAATTGACATTTAAACCTAAAACTACCTAGTATATTAGTTCTAATAAACAAGTCTAAAACGCGATTAAAACACTAAATGTGTGTCCTTCCATCAACTAAAAGGAGTCATTCATCATGAATTATATTATTTTATATTAATGTTATGTGGTTTAATTCCTAAATAATGAGGCATT
This sequence comes from Ceriops zippeliana, assembly GCA_037897445.1. Taxonomy (NCBI): domain Eukaryota; kingdom Viridiplantae; phylum Streptophyta; class Magnoliopsida; order Malpighiales; family Rhizophoraceae; genus Ceriops; species Ceriops zippeliana. The sequence goes on along the minus strand of JBAPLH010000930.1, from coordinate 1,115 downwards.
CTCTTCACTTCATGCAAATTAGGCTCCTCCTTTTGGTAGAAGCGTCATCTTTCATGCAATGACCATGAAATTATCTATTTGGTCCTTCTTAACAACTATTTTCATTGTGAAAACAATGTTCATCAACCATCTATACCATGAATTCATTCAATTTCAACAAATAACGGAGTAACTGATTTTCATTATCATTTCTTATTGCTACTAATTAGCCGAATTCCAAAATAAAGAGTGCCCTCCCATCATTTCTATTTATTCAAGGCTCTTCTTTGGGTTCCAAACTCACTTTTTAATACAGTGATGATCAAATTCAAATTTATGCCTCAACTACCTAAAATATTAATTAAAACATACAAGTCTAAATATCATTAAAACACTAAAAGTGTTTTACCTTCATCAACTGATGGAGTCATTCATCTTGAATTGCATTTTGTATTAATGTTATGTGGTTCAGTTCCTAGATAATGGGGCTTTCTATTGCCTTCATGCTAATTAGGTTTGCTCGTTTTGTGAGAAGCACTATCTTTCTTGCAATGACCATGAAATTATCTTTTTGTATCCTTCTTAACAACTATTTTCATTGCAAAAACAATGTCCATTAACTATCCATACCATGAATTCATTCAATTTCGACAAACAATGGAGTACTTGATGTTGAATAGCATTTCTTATTGATATTAATTGGTTGAATTCCAAAATAAAACAGTCCTTCCAATCATTTCTAGTTAAGAAGACTCCTCTTTTTGGTTCCGAACTCACTTTTTAAATACAGTGATCATCAAATTGACATTTAAACCTAAACTACCTAGTATATTAGTTCTAATAAACAAGTCTAAACGCGATTAAAACACTAAATGTGTGTCCTTCCATCAACTAAAGGAGTCATTCATCATGAATTATATTATTTTATATTAATGTTATGTGGTTCAATTCCTAAATAATGAGGCATTCTCTTCACTTCATGCAAATTAGGCTCCTTCCTTTTGGTAGAAGCATCATCTTTCATGCAGTGACCATGAAATTATCTATTTGGTCCTTCTTAACAACTATTTTTCATTGTGAAAACAATGTTCATCACCCATCTATACCTTGAATTCATTCAATTTCAACAAATAATG
>JBAPLH010000929.1:0-42341 GCA_037897445.1 Ceriops zippeliana | reverse complement strand
TCAACTATATTTGTGTCCTTGCATTTTTCGTTCATGAAAAAATTATCTTTGGGTCTTTTATGCCATGTGGAACCTTCTATAACATGAATTCTTTCAATTGAAACAAATAGTGAAGTCCTCCACCTTGATTTGCTTTACTTATTGACAATATTTGGTTGAGTTCCAAAATAAAGAGTACCTCTCATCATTTCTTCTCAGCTGGGCTCCTCTTTTTATTCCAAGAACACATTTTGATACATTGATGATGAAATTAACATATGTGGCAAAACGACCTAGAATATTAATTCAATGAATCAAATCTAAACACCATTGAAACTCTAAATCTACTTACTTCCATCAGCAAAAGCAATCATTCATCTTGGTTTGCATTTCGTGCAAATGTGAAGTCATTTAATTCCTGAAATTATGAGTCTTTGTTATCACCTCAAAGCTAATTAGGCTCTCTGCTCGTCGTTGCAAGGAATATTTTTCATGTCATGACCATGAAATTAATCTTTTGTGTCTTTATTAACGACTATATTTATTATAAAAACGATGCCTACGAAACCTTCTATAACATGAATTCATTCAATTGAAAACAAATAGTGGAGTCCTCCATCTTGATTTGCTTTTACTTATTGACAATATTTGGTTTGAGTTCCAAAATAAAGAGTACCTCTCATCATTTCTACTTAGCTGGGCTCCTCTTTTGATTCCAAGAACAACATTTTGATACATTGATGATGAAATTAACATATGTGGCAAAAACGACCTAGAATATTAATTCAATCAATCAAATCTAAACACCATTGAAACTCTAAATCTACTTACTTCCCCCCTTAACAAAAAGCAATCATTCATCTTGGTTTGCATTTCATGCAAATGTGAAGTCGTTTAATTCCTGAATTATGAGTCTTTGTTATCACCTCAAGCTAATTAGGCTCTGCCTCTGTCCTTGCAAGGAATATTTTTCATGTCATGACCATGAAATTATCTTTTGTGTCTTTATTAACGACTATATTTATTATAAAAACGATGCCTATGAACCTTCTATAACATGAATTCATTCAATTGAAACAAATAGTGGAGTCCTCCATCTTGATTTGCTTTTCTTATTGATAATATTTGGTTGAGTTGCCAAATAAAAGAGTACCTCTCATCATTTCTACTTAGCTGGGCAACTCTTTTGATTCCAAGAATACATTTTGATACATTGATGATGAAATTAACATATGTGGCAAAAACGACCTAGAATATTAATTCAATGAATCAAATCTAAAACACCATTGAAACTCTAAATCTACTTACTTTCCATCAGCAAAAGCAATCATTCATCTTGGTTTGCATTTCATGCAAATGTGAAGTCGTTTAATTCCTAAATTATGAGTCTTTGTTATCACCTCAAGCTAATTAGGCTCTGCTTGTCCTTGCAAGGAATATTTTTCATGTCATGACCATGAAATTTATCTTTTGTGTCTTTATTAACGACTATATTTTATTATAAAAAATGATGCCTATGAACCTTCCATAACATGAATTCATTCAATTGAAACAAATAGTGGAGTCCTCCATCTTGATTTGCTTTTCTTATTTGACAATATTTGGTTGAGTTCCAAAATAAAGAGTACCTCTCATCATTTCTTCTTAGCTGGGCTCCTCTTTTGATTCCAAGAACACATTTTGATACATTGATGATGAAATTAACATATGTGGCAAAACGACCTAGAATATTAATTCAATCAATCAAATCTAAACACCATTGAAACTCTAAATCTACTTACTTCCCTCAACAAAAAGCAATCATTCATCTTGGTTTGCATTTCATGCAAATGTGAAGTCATTTAATTCCTGAAATTATGAGTCTTTGTTATCACCTCAAGCTAATTAGGCTCTGCCTGTCCTTGCAAGGAATATTTTTTCATGTCATGACCATGAAATTATCTTTTGTGTGTCTTTATTAACGACTATATTTATTATAAAAACGATGCCTATGAACCTTCTATAACATGAATTCATTCAATTGAAACAAATAGTGGAGTCCTCCATCTTGATTTGCTTTTTCTTATTGACAATATTTGGTTGAGTTCCAAAATAAAGAGTACCTCTCATCATTTCTTCTTAGCTGGGCTCCTCTTTTTTGATTCCAAGAACACATTTTGATACATTGATGATGAAATTAACATATGTGTGGCAAAACGACCTAGAATATTAATTCAATGAATCAAATCTAAACACCATTGAAACTCTAAATCTACTTACTTCCATCAGCAAAAAGCAATCATTCATCTTGGTTTGCATTTCATGCAAATGTGAAGTCGTTTAATTCCTAAATTATGAGTCTTTGTTATCACCTCAAGCTAATTAGGGCTCTGCTCGTCGTTGCAAGGGACTATTTTTCATGTCATGACCATGAAATTATCTTTTGTGTCTTTATTAACGACTATATTTATTATAAAAAAAGATGCCTATGAACCTTCTATAACATGAATTCTTTCAATTGAAACAAATAGTGAAGTCCTCCATCTTGATTTGCTTTTCTTATTGACAATATTTGGTTGAGTTCCAAAATAAAGAGTACCTCTCATCATTTTCTTCTTAGCTGGGCTCCTCTTTTGATTCCAAGAACACATTTTGATACATTGATGATGAAAATTAACATATGTGGCAAAACGACCTAGAATATTAATTCAATGAATCAAATCTAAACACCATTGAAACTCTAAATCTACTTACTTCCATCAGCAAAAGCAATCATTCATCTTGGTTTGCATTTCATGCAAATGTGAAGTCGTTTAATTTCCTAAATTATGAGTCTTTGTTATCACCTCAAGCTAATTAGGCTCCGCTCGTCGTTGCAAGGACTATTTTTTTCATGTCATGACCATGAAATTATCTTTGGTGTCTTTATTAACGACTATATTTATTATAAAAACGATGCCCATGAACCTTCTATAACATGAATTCTTTCAATTGAAACAAATAGTGAAGTGCTCCACCTTGATTTGCTTTACTTATTGACAATATTTGGTTGAGTTCCGAAATAAAGAGTACCTCTCATCATTTCTTCTTAGCTGGGCTCCTCGTTTGATTCAAAGAACACATTTTGATACATTGATGATGAAATTAACATATGTGGAAAAACGACCTAGAATATTAATTCAATGAATCAAATCTAAACACCATTGAAACTCTAAATCTACTTACTTCCATCAGCAAAAGCAATCATTCATCTTGGTTTGCATTTCATGCAAATGTGAAGTCGTTTAATTCCTAAATTATGAGTCTTTGTTATCACCTCAAGCTAATTAGGCTCCGCTCGTCGTTGCAAGGAATATTTTTCATGTCATGACCATGAAATTATCTTTTGTGTCTTTATTAACGACTATATTTATTATAAAAATGATGCCTATGAACCTTCTATAACATGAATTCATTCAATTGAAACAAATAGTGGAGTCCTCCCATCTTGATTTGCATTACTTATTGACAATATTTGGTTGAGTTCCAAAGGAAAGAGTACCTCTCATCATTTCTTCTTAGCTGGGCTCCTTTTTTGATTCCAAGAACACATTTTGATACATTGATGATGAAATTAACATATGTGGCAAAACGACCTAGAATATTAATTCAATCAATCAAATCTAAACACCATTGAAACTCTAAATCTACTTACTTCCATCAGCAAAAGCAATCATTCATCTTGGTTTGCATTTCATGCAAATGTGAAGTCATTTAATTCCTAAATTATGAGTCTTTGTTATCACCTCAAGCTAATTAGAGCGGGCTCCGCTCGTCGTTGCAAGGAATATTTTTCATGTCATGACCATGAAATTACCTTTTGTGTCTTTATTAACGACTATATTTATTAGAAAAACGATGCCTACAAACCTTCTATAACATTAATTCATTCAATTGAAACAAATAATGTAATCCTCCATCTTGATTTGCTTTTCTTATTGACAATATTTGGTTGAGTTCCAAAATAAAGAGTACCTCTCATCATTTCTACTTAGCTGGGCAACTCTTTTGATTCCAAGAACACATTTTGATACATTGATGATGAAATTAACATATGTGGCAAAACGACCTAGAATATTAATTCAATGAATCAAATCTAAACACCATTGAAACTTTAAATCTACTTACTTCCGTCAGCAAAAGCAATCATTCATCTTGGTTTGCATTTCATGCAAATGTGAAGTCGTTTAATTCCTAAATTATGTGTCCTTGTTATCACCTCAAGCTAATTAGGCTGTGCTCGTCGTTGCAAGGACTATTTTTCATGTCATGACCATGAAATTATCTTTTGTGTCTTTATTAACGACTATATTTATTATAAAAAAGATGCCCATGAACCTTCTATAACATGAATTCTTTCAATTGAAACAAATAGTGAAGTCCTCCATCTTGATTTGCTTTTCTTATTGACAATATTTGGTTGAGTTCCAAAATAAAGAGTAGCTCTCATCATTTCTACTTAGCTGGGCTCCTCTTTTGATTCCAAGAAAACATTTTGATACATTGATGATTAAATTAACATATGTGGCAAAACGACCTAGAATATTAATTCAATCAATCAAATCTAGACACCATTGAAACACTAAATCTACTTACTTCCCTCAACAAAAGCAATCATTCATCTTGGTTTGCATTTCATGCAAATGTGAAGTCGTTTAATTCCTGAATTATGAGTCTTTGTTATCACCTCAAGCTTATTAGGCTCTGCCTGTCCTTGCAAGGAATATTTTTCATGTCATGACCATGAAATTATCTTGTGTGTCTTTATTAACGACTATATTTATTATAAAGACGATGCCTATGAACCTTCTATAACATGAATTGATTGAATTGAAACAAATAGTCGAGTCCTCCATCTTGATATGCTTTTCTTATTGATAATATTTGGTTGAGTTGCCAAATAAAGATTACCTCTCATCATTTCTACTTAGCTGGGCAACTCTTTTGATTCCAAGAATACATTTTGATACATTGATGATGAAATTAACATGTGTGGCAAAACGACCTAGAATATTAATTCAATGAATCAAATCTAAACACCATTGAAACTCTAAATCTACTTACTTCCATCAGCAAGAGTAATCATTCATCTTGGTTTGCATTTCGTGCAAATGTGAAGTCATTTAATTTAATGAATTAAGAGTCTTTGTTATCACCTCAAGCTAATTAGGCTCTGCTTGTCCTTGCAAGGAATATTTTTCATGTCATGACCATGAAATTATCTTTTGTCTTTATTAACAACTATATTTATTATAAAAACGATGCCCATGAACCTTCTATAACATGAATTCTTTCAATTGAAACAAATAGTGAAGTCCTCCACCTTGATTTGCTTTACTTATTGACAATATTTGGTTGAGTTCCAAAATAAAGAGTACCTCTCATCATGTCTTCTTAGCTGGGCTCCTCTCTTGATTCCAAGAACACATTTTGATACATTGATGATGAAATTAAATATGTGGCAAAACGACCTAGAATATTAATTCAATCAATCAAATCTAAACACCATTGAAACCCTAAATCTACTTACTTCCCTCAACAAAAGCAATCATTCATCTTGTTTGCATTTTGTGCAAATGTGAAGTCATTTAATTCCTGAATTATGAGTCTTTGTTATCACCTCAAGCTAATTAGGCTCTGCCTGTCCTTGCAAGGAATATTTTTCATGTCATGACCATGAAATTATCTTTTGTGTCTTTATTAACGACTATATTTATTATAAAAACGATGCCCATGAACCTTCTAGAACATGAATTCTTTCAATTGAAACAAATAGTGAAGTCCTCCATCTTGATTTGCATTACTTATTGACAATATTTGGTAGAGTTCAAAAATAAAGAGTACCTCTCATCATTTCTTCTTAGCTGGGCTCCTCTTTTGATTCCAAGAACACATTTTGATACATTGATGATGAAATTAACATATGTGGCAAAACGAGCTAGAATATTAATTCAATCAATCAAATCTAAACACCATTGAAACACTAAATCTACTTACTTCCCTCAACAAAAGCAATCATTCATCTTGGTTTGCATTTCATGCAAATGTGATGTCCTTTAATTCCTGAATTATGAGTCTTTGTTATCACCTCAAGCTAATTAGGCTCTGCTTGTCCTTGCCAGGAATATTTTTCATGTTACGACCATGAAATTATATTTTGTTTCTTTATTAACGACTATATTTATTATAAAAACGATGCCTACGAACCTTCCATAACATGAATTCATTCAATTGAAACAAATAGTGGAGTCCTCCATCTATATTTCCTTTTCTTATTGACAATATTTGGTGGAGTTCCAAAATAAAGAGTACCTCTCATCATTTCTACTTAGCTGGGCAACCCTTTTGATTCCAAGAACACATTTTGATACATTGATGATGAAATTAACATATGTGGCAAAACGACCTAGAATATTAATTCAATCAATCAAATCTAAACACCATTGAAACTCTAAATCTACTTACTTCCCTTAACAAAAGCAATCATTGATCTTGGTTTGCATTTCATGCAAATGTGAAGACATTTAATTCCTGAATAATGAGTCTTTGTTATCACCTCAAGCTTATTAGGCTCTGCCTGTCCTTGCAAGGAATATTTTTCATGTCATGACCATGAAATTATCTTGTGTGTCTTTGTTAAAGACTATATTTATTATAAAGACGATGCCTATGAACCTTCTATAACATGAATTCATTGAATTGAAACAAATAGTCGAGTCCTCCATCTTGATTTGCTTTTCTTATTGATAATATTTTGTTGAGTTGCCAAATAAAGACTACCTCTCATCATTTCTACTTAGCTGGGCAACTCTTTTGATTCCAAGAACACATTTTGATACATTGATGATGCAATTAACATGTGTGGTCCTAGAATATTAATTCAATGAATCAAATCTAAACACCATTGAAACTCTAAATCTACTTACTTCCATCAGCAAAACCAATCATTCATCTTGGTTTGCATTTTGTGCAAATGTGAAGTCATTTAATTTAACGAATTATGAGTCTTTGTTATCACCTCAAGCTAATTAGGCTCTGCTTGTCCTTGCAAGGAATATTTTTCATGTCATGACCATGAAATTATTTTTTGTGTCTTTATTATCAACTATATTTATTATAAAAACGATGCCCATGAACCTTCTATAACATGAATTCTTTCAATTGAAACAAATAGTGAAGTCCTCCACCTTGATTTGCTTTACTTATTGACAATATTTGGTTGAGTTCCAAAATAAAGAGTACCTCTCATCATTTCTTCTCAGCTGGGCTCCTCTTTTTATTCCAAGAACACATTTTTATACATTGATGATGAAATTAACATATGTGGCAAAATGACCTAGAATATTAATTCAATGAATCAAATCTAAACACCATTGAAACTCTAAATCTACTTACTTCCATCAGCAAAAGTAATCATTCATCTTGGTTTGCATTTCATGCAAATGTGAAGTCGTTTAATTCCTAAATTATGAGTCTTTGTTATCACCTCAAGCTAATTAGGCTCTGCATGTCCTTGCAAGAAATATTTTTCATGTCATGACCATGAAATTATCTTTTATGTCTTTATTAACAACTATATTTATTATAAAAACGATGCCTATGAACCTTCTATAACATGAATTCATTCAATTGAAACAAATAGTGAAGTCCTCCATCTTGATTTGCATTTCTTATTGACAATATTTGGTTGAGTTCCAAAATAAAGAGTACCTCTCATCATTTCTTCTTAGCTGGGCTCCTCTTTTGATTCCAAGAACACATTTTGATACATTGATGATGAAATTAACATATGTGGCAAAACGACCTAGAATATTAATTCAATGAATCAAATCTAAACACCATTGAAACTCTAAATCTACTTACTTCCATCAGCAAAAGTAATCATTCATCTTGGTTTGCATTTCATGCAATGAAATTAACATATGTGGCAAAATGACCTAGAATATTAATTCAATGAATCAAATCTAAACACCATTGAAACTCTAAATCTACTTACTTCTATCAGCAAAAGTAATCATTCATCTTGGTTTGCATTTCATGCAAATGTGAAGTCGTTTAATTCCTAAATTATGAGTCTTTGTTATCACCTCAAGCTAATTAGGCTCTGCATGTCCTTGCAAGAAATATTTTTCATGTCATGACCATGAAATTATCTTTTATGTCTTTATTAACAACTATATTTATTATAAAAACGATGCCTATGAACCTTCTATAACATGAATTCATTCAATTGAAACAAATAGTGAAGTCCTCCATCTTGATTTGCATTTCTTATTGACAATATTTGGTTGAGTTCCAAAATAAAGAGTACCTCTCATCATTTCTTCTTAGCTGGGCTCCTCTTTTGATTCCAAGAACACATTTTGATACATTGATGATGAAATTAAATATGTGGCAAAACGACCTAGAATATTAATTCAATCAATCAAATCTAAACACCATTGAAACCCTAAATCTACTTACTTCCCTCAACAAAAGCAATCATTCATCTAGTTTGCATTTTGTGCAAATGTGAAGTCATTTAATTCCTGAATTATGAGTCTTTGTTATCACCTCAAGCTAATTAGGCTCTGCTTGTCCTTGCAAGGAATATTTTTCATGTCATGACCATGAAATTATCTTTTGTGTCTTTATTAACGACTATATTTATTATAAAAACGATGCCCATGAACCTTCTAGAACATGAATTCTTTCAATTGAAACAAATAGTGAAGTCCTCCATCTTGATTTGCTTTACTTATTGAGAATATTTGGTAGAGTTCAAAAATAAAGAGTACCTCTCATCATTTCTTCTTAGCTGGGCTCCTCTTTTGATTCCAAGAACACATTTTGATACATTGATGATGAAATTAACATATGTGGCAAAACGAGCTAGAATATTAATTCAATCAATCAAATCTAAACTCCATTGAAACACTAAATCTACTTACTTCCCTCAACAAAAGCAATCATTCATCTTGGTTTGCATTTCATGCAAATGTGAAGTCCTTTAATTCCTGAATTATGAGTCTTTGTTATCACCTCAAGCGTATTAGGCTCTGCCTGTCCTTGCAAGGAATATTTTTCATGTTATGACCATGAAATTATCTTGTGTGTCTTTGTTAACGACTATATTTATTATAAAGACGATGCCTATGAACCTTCTATAACATGAATTCATTGAATTGAAACAAATAGTCGAGTCCTCCATCTTGATTTGCTTTTCTTATTGATAATATTTGGTTGAGTTGCCAAATAAAGAGTACCTCTCATCATTTCTACTTAGCTGGGCAAGTCTTTTGATTCCAAGAACACATTTTGATACATTGATGATGAAATTAACATGTGTGGCAAAACGACCTAGAATATTAATTCAATGAATCAAATCTAAACACCATTGAAACTCTAAATCTACTTACTTCCATCAGCAAAAGCAATCATTCATCTTGGTTTGCATTTCGTGCAAATGTGAAGTCATTTAATTTTATGAATTATGAGTCTTTGTTATCACCTCAAGCTAATTAGGCTCTGCTTGTCCTTGCAAGGAATATTTTTCATGTCATGACCATGAAATTATCTTTGGTGTCTTTATTATCAACTATATTTATTATAAAAACGATGCCCATGAACCTTCTATAACATGAATTCTTTGAATTGAAACAAATAGTGAAGTCCTCCACCTTGATTTGCTTTACTTATTGACAATATTTGGTTGAGTTCCAAACTAAAGAGTACCTCTCATCATTTCTTCTCAGCTGGGCCCCTCTTTTTATTCCAAGAACACATTTTGATACATTGATGATGAAATTAACATATGTGGCAAAACGACCTAGAATATTAATTCAATGAATCAAATCTAAAAACACCATTGAAACTCTAAATCTACTTACTTCCATCAGCAAAAAAAATCAATCATTCATCTTGGTTTGCATTTCGTGCAAATGTGAAGTCGTTTAATTCCTAAATTATGAGTCTTTGTTTTCACCTCAGGCTAATTAGGCTCCGCTCGTCGCAGCAAGGACTATTTTTCATGTCATGACCATGAAATAATCTTTTGTGTATTTATTAACGACTATATTTATTATAAAAACGATGCCCATGAACCTTCTATAACATGAATTCTTTCAATTGAAACAAATAGTGAAGTCCTCCACATTGATTTGCTTTACTTATTGACAATATTTGGTTGAGTTCCAAAATAAAGAGTACCTCTCATCATTTCTTCTTAGCTGGGCTCCTCTTTTGATTCCAAGAACACATTTTGATACATTGATGATGAAATTAACATATGTGGCAAAACGACCTAGAATATTAATTCAATCAATCAAATCTAAACACCATTGAAACTCTAAATCTACTTACTTCCATCAGCAAAAGCAATCATTCATCTTGGTTTGCATTTCATGCAAATGTGAAGTCGTTTAATTCCTAAATTATGAGTCTTTGTTTTCACCTCAAGCTAATTAGGCTCCACTCGTCGTTGCAAGGACTATTTTTCATGTCATGACCATGAAATTATCTTTTGTGTCTTTATTAACAACTATATTTATTATAAAAATGATGCCCATGAACCTTCTATAACATGAATTCTTTCAATTGAAACAAATAGTGAAGTCGCCCACCTTGATTTGCTTTACTTATTGACAATATTTGGTTGAGTTCCAAAATAAAGAGTACCTCTCATCATTTCTTCTCAGCTGGGCTCCTCTTTTTATTCCAAGAACACATTTTGATACATTGATGATGAAATTAACATCTGTGGCAAAACGACCTAGAATATTAATTCAATGAATCAAATCTAAACACCATTGAACCTCTAAATCTACTTACTTCCATCAGCAAAAGCAATCATTCATCTTGGTTTGCATTTCATGCAAATGTGAAGTCGTTTAATTCCAAAATTATGAGTCTTTGTTATCACCTCAAGCTAATTAGGCTCTGCCTGTCCTTGCAAGAAATATTTTTCGTGTCATGACCATGAAATTATCTTTTGTGTCTTTATTAGCAACTATATTTATTATAAAAACGATGCCCATGAACCTTCTATAACATGAATTCTTTCAATTTAAACAAATAATGAAGTCCTCCATCTTGATTTGCTTTACTTATTGACAATATTTGGTTGAGTTCCAAAATAAAGAGTACCTCTCATCATTTCTTCTGAGCTGGGCTCCTCTTTTGTTTCCAAGAACACATTTTGATACATTGATGATGAAATTAACATATGTGGCAAAACGACCTAGAATATTAATTCGATGAATGAAATCTAAACACCATTGAAACTCTAAATCTACTTACATCCATCAGCAAAAGCAATCATTCATCTTGGTTTGCATTTCATGCAAATGTGAAGTCGTTTAATTCCTACATTATGAGTCTTTGTTATCACCTCAAGCTAATTAGGCTCTGCCTATCCTTGCAAGAAATATTTTTCGTGTCATGACCATGAAATTATCTTTTGTGTCTTTATTAACAACTATATTTATTATAAAAACGATGCCTATGAACCTTCTATAACATGAATTCATTCAATTGAAACAAATGGTGAAGTCCTCCACCTTGATTTGCTTTTCTTATTGACAATATTTGGTTGAGTTCCAAAATAAAGAGTACCTCTCATCATTTCTTCTTAGCTGGGCTCCTCTTTTGATTCCAAGAACACATTTTGATACATTGATGATGAAATTAACATATGTGGCAAAACGACCTAGAATATTAATTCAATGAATCAAATCTAAACACCATTGAAACTCTAAATCTACTTACTTCCCTCAACAAAAGCAATCATTCATCTTGGTTTGCATTTCATGCAAATGTGAAGTCATTTAATTTCCTGAATTATGAGTCTTTGTTATCACCTCAAGCTAAATAGGCTCTACTTGTCCTTGCAAGGAATATTTTTCATGTCATGACCATGAAATTATCTTTTTTGTCTTTATTAACGACTATATTTATTATGAAAATGATGCCTATGAACCTTTTATAACATGAATTCATTCAATTGAAACAAATAGTGGAGTCCTCCATCTTCATTTGCTTTTCTTATTGACAATATTTGGTTGAGTTCCAAAATAAAGAGTACCTCTCATCATTTCTTCTTAGCTGGGCTCCTCTTTTGATTCCAAGAACACATTTTGATACATTGATGATGAAATTAACATATGTGGCAAAACGACCTAGAATATTAATTCAATGAATCAAATCTAAACACCATTGAAACTCTAAATCTACTTACTTCCATCAGCAAAAGCAATCATTCATCTTGGTTTGCATTTCATGCAAATGTGAAGTCATTTAATTCCTAATTTATGAGTCTTTGTTATCACCTCAAGCTAATTAGGCTCCGCTCGTCGTTGCAAGGACTATTTTTCATGTCATGACCATGAAATTATCTTTGGTGTCTTTATTAACGACTATATTTATTATAAAAACGATGCCCATGAACCTTCTATAACATGAATTCTTTCAATTGAAACAAATAGTGAAGTCCTCCACCTTGATTTGCTTTACTTATTGACAATATTTGGTTGAGTTCCAAAATAAAGAGTACCTCTCATCATTTCTTTTCTTCTTAGCTGGGCTCCTCTTTTGATTCCAAGAACACATTTTGATACATTGATGATGAAATTAAATATGTGGCAAAACGACCTAGAATATTAATTCAATCAATCAAATATAAACACCATTGAAACCCTAAATCTACTTACTTCCCTCAACAAAAGCAATCATTCATCTTGTTTGCATTTCGTGCAAATGTGAAGTCATTTAATTCCTGAATTATGAGTCTTTGTTATCATCACCTCAAGCTAATTAGGCTCTGCTCGTCCTTGCAAGGAATATTTTTTTCATGTCATGACCATGAAATTATCTTTTGTGTGTCTTTATTAACGACTATATATTTATTATAAAAAACGATGCCCATGAACCTTCTATAACATGAATTCTTTCAATTGAAACAAATAGTGAAGTCCTCCACCTTGATTTGCTTTACTTATTGACAATATTTGGTTGAGTTCCAAAATAAAGAGTACCTCTCATCATTTCTTCTTAGCTGGGCTCCTCTTTTGATTCCAAGAACACATTTTGATACATTGATGATGAAATTAACATATGTGGCAAAACGAGCTAGAATATTAATTCAATCAATCAAATCTAAACACCATTGAAACTCTAAATCTACTTACTTCCCTCAACAAAAGCAATCATTCATCTTGGTTTGCATTTCGTGCAAATGTGAAGTCATTTAATTTCCTGAATTATGAGTCTTTGTTATCACCTCAAGCTAATTAGGCTCTGCTTGTCCTTGCAAGGAATATTTTTCATGTCATGACCATGAAATTATCTTTTGTGTCTTTATTAACGACTATATTTTTTATATAAAAATGATGCCTATGAACCTTCTATAACACGAATTCATTCAATTGAAACAAATAGTGGAGTCCTCCATCTTGATTTGCTTTTCTTATTGACAATATTTGGTTGAGTTCCAAAATAAAGAGTACCTCTCATCATTTCTTCTTATCTGGGCTCCTCTTTTGATTCCAAGAACACATTTTGATACATTGATGATGAAATTAACATATGTGGCAAAACGACCTAGAATATTAATTCAATCAATCAAATCTAAACACCATTGAAACTCTAAATCTACTTACTTCCATCAACAAAAGCAATCATTCATCTTGGTTTGCATTTCATGCAAATGTGAAGTCGTTTAATTCCTAAATTATGAGTCTTTGTTATCACCTCAAGCTAATTAGGCTCCGCTTGTCCTTGCAAGGAATATTTTTCATGTCATGACCATGAAATTATCTTTTGTGTCTTTATTAACGACTATATTTATTATAAAAATGATGCCTATGAACCTTCTATAACATGAATTCATTCAATTGAAACAAATAGTGGAGTCCTCCATCTTGATTTGCTTTTCTTATTGACAATATTTGGTTGAGTTCCAAAATAAAGAGTACCTCTCATCATTTCTTCTTAGCTGGGCTCCTCTTTTGATTCCAAGAATACATTTTGATACATTGATGATGAAATTAACATGTGTGGCAAAACGACCTAGAATATTAATTCAATGAATCAAATCTAAACACCATTGAAACTCTAAATCTACTTACTTCCATCAGCAAAAGCAATCATTCATCTTGGTTTGAATTTTGTGCAGATGTGAAGTCGTTTAATTCCTAAATTATGAGTCTTTGTTATCACCTCAAGCTAATTAGGCTCCGCTCGTCGTTCCAAGGAATATTTTTCATGTCATGACGATGAAATTATCTTTTGTGTCTTTATTAACGACTATATTTATTATAAAAATGATGCCTATGAACCTTCTATAACATGAATTCATTCAATTGAAACAAATAGTGGAGTCCTCCATCTTGATTTGCTTTACTTATTGACAATATTTGGTTGAGTTCCAAAGGAAAGAGTACCTCTCATCATTTCTTCTTAGCTGGGCTCCTTTTTTGATTCCAAGAACACATTTTGATACATTGATGATGAAATTAACATATGTGGCAAAACGACCTAGAATATTAATTCAATCAATCAAATCTAAACACCATTGAAACTCTAAATCTACTTACTTCCCTCAACAAAAGCAATGATTCATCTTGGTTTGCATTTCGTGCAAATGTGAAGTCATTTAATTTAATGAATTATGATTCTTTGTTATCTCCTCAAGCTAATTAGGCTCTGCTTGTCCTTGCAAGGAATATTTTTCATGTCATGACCATGAAATCATCTTTTGTGTCTTTATTATCGACTATATTTATTATAAAAACGATGCCTATGAACCTTCTATAACATGAATTCATTCAATTGAAACAAATAGTGGAGTCCTCTATCTTGATTTGCTTTTCTTATTGACAATATTTGGTTGAGTTCCAAAATAAAGAGTACCTCTCATCATTTCTTCTTAGCTGGGCTCCTCTTTTGATTCCAAGAATACATTTTGATACATTGATGATGAAATTAACATGTGTGGCAAAACGACCTAGAATATTAATTCAATCAATCAAATCTAAACACCATCGAAACTCTAAATCTACTTACTTCCATTAGCAAAAGCAATCATTCATCTTGGTTTGCATTTCATGCAAATGTGAAGTCGTTTAATTCCTAAATTATGAGTCTTTGTTATCACCTCAAGCTAATTAGGCTCCGCTCGTCTTTGCAAGGACTATTTTTCATGTCATGACCATGAAATTATCTTTTGTGTCTTTATTATCAACTATATTTATTATAAAAATGATGCCCATGAACCTTCTATAACATGAATTCTTTCAATTGAAACAAATAGTGAAGTCCTCCACCTTGATTTGCTTGACTTATTGACAATATTTGGTTGAGTTCCAAAATAAAGAGTACCTCTCATCATTTCTTCTTAAGTTGGGCTCCTCTTTTGATTCCAAGAACACATTTTGATACATTGATGATGAAATTAACATATGTGGCAAAACGACCTAGAATATTAATTCAATGAATCAAATCTAAACACCATTGAACCTCTAAATCTACTTACTTCCATCAGCAAAAGCAATCATTCATCTTGGTTTGCATTTCATGCAAATGTGAAGTCGTTTAATTCCTAAATTATGAGTCTTTGTTATCACCTCAAGCTAATTAGGCTCTGCCTGTCCTTGCATGCAATATTTTTCGTGTCATGACCATGAAATTATCTTTTGTGTCTTTATTAACAACTATATTTATTATAAAAAGGATGCCCATGAACCTTCTATAACATGAATTCTTTCAATTTGAACAAATAATGAAGTCCTCCATCTTGATTTGCTTTACTTATTGACAATATTTGGTAAAGTTCCAAAATAAAGAGTACCTCTCATCATTTCTTCTTAGCTGGGCTCCTCTTTTGATTCCAAGAACACATTTTGATACATTGATGATGAAATTAACATATGTGGCAAAACGACCTAGAATATTAATTCAATGAATCAAATCTAAACACCATTGAAACTCTAAATCTACTTACTTCCATCAGCAAAAGCAATCCTTCATCTTGGTTTGCATTTCATGCCAATGTGAAGTCGTTTAATTCCTAAATTATGAGTCTTTGTTTTCACCTCAAGCTAATTAGGCTCCGCTCGTCGTTGCAAGGACTATTTTTCATGTCATGACCATGAAATTATCTTTTGTGTCTTTATTATCAACTATATTTATTATAAAAATGATGCCCATGAACCTTCTATAACATGAATTCTTTCAATTGAAACAAATAGTGAGGTCCTCCACCTTGATTTGCTTTACTTATTGACAATATTTGGTTGAGTTCCAAAATAAAGAGTACCTCTCATCATTTCTTTTTAGTTGGGCTCCTCTTTTGATTCCAAGAACACATTTTGATACATTGATGATGAAATTAACATATGTGGCAAAACGACCTAGAATATTAATACAATGAATCAAATCTAAACACCATTGAACCTCTAAATCTACTTACTTCCATCAGCAAAAGCAATCATTCATCTTGGTTTGCATTTCATGCAAATGTGAAGTCGTTTAATTCCTAAATTATGAGTCTTTGTTATCAACTCAAGCAAATTAGGCTCTGCCTATCCTTGCAAGGAATATTTTTTGTGTCATGACCATGAAATTATCTTTTGTGCCTTTATTAATGACTATATTTATTATAAAAACGATGCCTATGAACCTTCTATAACACGAATTCATTCAATTGAAACAAATAGTGGAGTCCTCCATCTTGATTTGCTTTTCTTATTGACAATATTTGGTTGAGTTCCAAAATAACGAGTACCTCTCATCATTTCTTCTTAGCTGGGCTCCTCTTTTGATTCCAAGAACACATTTTGATGCATTGATGATGAAATTAACATATGTGGCAAAACGACCTAGAATATTAATTCAATGAATCAAATCTAAACACCATTGAAACTCTAAATCTACTTACTTCCATCAGCAAAAGCAATCATTCATCTTGGTTTGCATTTCATGCAAATGTGAAGTCGTTTAATTCCTAAATTATGAGTCTTTGTTATCACCTCAAGCTAATTAGGCTCCGCTCGTCGTTGCAAGGAATATTTTTCATGTCATGACGATGAAATTATCTTTTGTGTCTTTATTAACGACTATATTTATTATAAAAATGATGCCTATGAACCTTCTATAACATGAATTCATTCAATTGAAACAAATAGTGGAGTCCTCCAACTTGATTTGCTTTACTTATTGACAATATTTGGTTGAGTTCCAAAAGAAAGAGTACCTCTCATCATTTCTTCTTAGCTGGGCTCCTTTTTTTGATTCCAAGAACACATTTTGATACATTGATGATGAAATTAACATATGTGGCAAAACGACCTAGAATATTAATTCAATCAATCAAAATCTAAACACCATTGAAACTCTAAATCTACTTACTTACTTCATCCCTCAACAAAAGCAATCATTCATCTTGGTTTGCATTTCGTGCAAATGTGAAGTCATTTAATTTAATGAATTATGAGTCTTTGTTATCACCTCAAGCTAATTAGGCTCTGCTTGTCCTTGCAAGGAATATTTTTCATGTCATGACCATGAAATTATCTTTTGTGTCTTTATTAACGACTATATTTATTATAAAAAAAACGATGCCTATGAACCTTCTATAACATGAATTCATTCAATTGAAACAAATAGTGGAGTCCTCCATCTTGATTTGCTTTTCTTATTGACAATATTTGGTTGAGTTCCAAAATAAAGAGTACCTCTCATCATTTCTTCTTAGCTGGGCTCCTCTTTTTGATTCCAAGAACACATTTTGATACATTGATGATGAAATTAACATGTGTGGCAAAACGACCTAGAATATTAATTCAATGAATCAAATCTAAACACCATTGAAACTCTAAATAAATCTACTTACTTCCATCAGCAAAAAGCAATCATTCATCTTGGTTTGCATTTCATGTGCAAATGTGAAGTCGTTTAATTCCTAAATTATGAGTCTTTGTTATCACCTCAAGCTAATTAGGCTCTGCTCGTCCTTGCAAGGAATATTTTTCATGTCATGACCATGAAATTATCTTTTGTGTCTTTATTAACAACTATATTTATTATAAAAACGATGCCTATGAAACCTTCTATAACATGAATTCATTCAATTGAAAGAAATAGTGGAGTCCTCCAACTTGATTTGCTTTACTTATTGACAATATTTGGTTGAGTTCCAAAATAAAGAGTACCTCTCATCATTTCTTCTTAGCTGGGCTCCTCTTTTGATTCCAAGAACACATTTTGATACATTGATGATGAAATTAACATATGTGGCAAAACGACCTAGAATATTAATTCAATGAATCAAATCTAAACACCATTGAAACTCTAAATCTACTTACTTCCCTCAACAAAAGCAATCATTCATCTTGGTTTGCATTTCGTGCAAATGTGAAGTCATTTAATTTAATGAATTATGAGTCTTTGTTATCTCCTCAAGCTAATTAGGCTCTACTTGTCCTTGCAAGGAATATTTTTCATGTCATGACCATGAAATTATCTTTTTTGTCTTTATTAACGACTATATTTATTATGAAAATGATGCCTATGAACCTTTTATAACATGAATTCATTCAATTGAAACAAATAGTGGAGTCCTCCATCTTGATTTGCTTTTCTTATTGACAATATTTGGTTGAGTTCCAAAATAAAGAGTACCTCTCATCATTTCTTCTTAGCTGGGCTCCTCTTTTGATTCCAAGAACACATTTTGATACATTGATGATGAAATTAACATATGTGGCAAAACGACCTAGAATATTAATTCAATGAATCAAATCTAAACACCATTGAAACTCTAAATCTACTTACTTCCATCAGCAAAAGCAATCATTCATCTTGGTTTGCATTTCATGCAAATGTGAAGTCGTTTAATTCCTAATTTATGAGTCTTTGTTATCACCTCAAGCTAATTAGGCTCCGCTCGTCGTTGCAAGGACTATTTTTCATGTCATGACCATGAAATTATCTTTGGTGTCTTTATTAACGACTATATTTATTATAAAAACGATGCCCATGAACCTTCTATAACATGAATTCTTTCAATTGAAACAAATAGTGAAGTCCTCCACCTTGATTTGCTTTACTTATTGACAATATTTGGTTGAGTTCCAAAATAAAGAGTACCTCTCATCATTTCTTCTCAGCTGGGCTCCTCTTTTGATTCCGAGAACACATTTTGATACATTGATGATGAAATTAAATATGTGGCAAAACGACATAGAATATTAATTCAATCAATCAAATATAAACACCATTGAAACCCTAAATCTACTTACTTCCCTCAACAAAAGCAATCATTCATCTTGTTTGCATTTCGTGCAAATGTGAAGTCATTTAATTCCTGAATTATGAGTCTTTGTTATCACCTCAAGCTAATTAGGCTCCGCTCGTCGTTGCAAGGACTATTTTTCATGTCATGACCATGAAATTATCTTTTGTGTCTTTATTAACGACTATATTTATTATGAAAATGATGCCTATGAACCTTCTATAACATGAATTCATATGATTGAAACAAATAGTGGAGTCCTCCATCTTGATTTCCTTTACTTATTGACAATATTTGGTTGAGTTCCAAAAGAAAGAGTACCTCTCATCATTTCTTCTTAGCTGGGCTCCTTTTTTGATTCCAAGAACACATTTCGATACATTGATGATGAAATTAACCATGATATGTGGCAAAACGACCTAGAATATTAATTCAATCAATCAAATCTAAACACCATTGAAAGTCTAAATCTACTTACTTCCCTCAACAAAAGCAATGATTCATCTTGGTTTGCATTTCGTGCAACTGTGAAGTCATTTAATTTATTGAATTATGAGACTTTGTTATCTCCTCAAGCTAATTCGGCTCTGCTTGTCCTTGCAAGGAATATTTTTCATGTCATGACCATGAAATTATCTTTAGTGTCTTTAATAACGACTATATTTATTATAAAAATGATTCCTATGAACCTTCTATAACATGAATTCATTCAATTGAACCAAATAGTAGAGTCCTCCATCTTGATTTGCTTTTCTTATTGACAATATTTGGTTGAGTTCCACAATAAAGAGTACCTCTCATCATTTCTTCTTAGCTGGGCTCCTCTTGTGATTCCAAGAATACATTTTGATACATTGATGATGAAATTAACATGTGTGGCAAAACGACCTAGAATATTAATTCAATGAATCAAATCTAAACACCATTGAAACTCTAAATCTACTTACTTCCATCAGCAAAAGCAATCATTCATCTTGGTTTGCATTTCATGCAAATGTGAAGTCGTTTAATTCCTAAATTATGAGTCTTTGTTTTCACCTCAAGCTAATTAGGCTCCACTCGTCGTTGCAAGGACTATTTTTCATGTCATGACCATGAAATTATCTTTTGTGTCTTTATTGTCAACTATATTTATTATAAAAATGATGCCCATGAACCTTCTATAACATGAATTCTTTCAATTGAAACAAATAGTGAAGTCGCCCACCTTGATTTGCTTTACTTATTGACAATATTTGGTTGAGTTCCAAAATAAAGAGTACCTCTCATCATTTCTTCTCAGCTGGGCTCCTCTTTTTATTCCAAGAACACATTTTGATACATTGATGATGAAATTAACATCTGTGGCAAAACGACCTAGAATATTAATTCAATGAATCAAATCTAAACACCATTGAACCTCTAAATCTACTTACTTCCATCAGCAAAAGCAATCATTCATCTTGGTTTGCATTTCATGCAAATGTGAAGTCGTTTAATTCCAAAATTATGAGTCTTTGTTATCACCTCAAGCTAATTAGGCTCTGCCTGTCCTTGCAAGAAATATTTTTCGTGTCATGACCATGAAATTATCTTTTGTGTCTTTATTAGCAACTATATTTATTATAAAAACGATGCCCATGAACCTTCTATAACATGAATTCTTTCAATTTAAACAAATAATGAAGTCCTCCATCTTGATTTGCTTTACTTATTGACAATATTTGGTTGAGTTCCAAAATAAAGAGTACCTCTCATCATTTCTTCTGAGCTGGGCTCCTCTTTTGTTTCCAAGAACACATTTTGATACATTGATGATGAAATTAACATATGTGGCAAAACGACCTAGAATATTAATTCGATGAATGAAATCTAAACACCATTGAAACTCTAAATCTACTTACATCCATCAGCAAAAGCAATCATTCATCTTGGTTTGCATTTCATGCAAATGTGAAGTCGTTTAATTCCTAAATTATGAGTCTTTGTTATCACCTCAAGCTAATTAGGCTCTGCCTATCCTTGCAAGAAATATTTTTCGTGTCATGACCATGAAATTATCTTTTGTGTCTTTATTAACAACTATATTTATTATAAAAACGATGCCTATGAACCTTCTATAACATGAATTCATTCAATTGAAACAAATGGTGAAGTCCTCCACCTTGATTTGCTTTTCTTATTGACAATATTTGGTTGAGTTCCAAAATAAAGAGTACCTCTCATCATTTCTTCTCAGCTGGGCTCCTCTTTTTATTCCAAGAACACATTTTGATACATTGATGATGAAATTAACATCTGTGGCAAAACGACCTAGAATATTAATTCAATGAATCAAATCTAAACACCATTGAACCTCTAAATCTACTTACTTCCATCAGCAAAAGCAATCATTCATCTTGGTTTGCATTTCATGCAAATGTGAAGTCGTTTAATTCCAAAATTATGAGTCTTTGTTATCACCTCAAGCTAATTAGGCTCTGCCTGTCCTTGCAAGAAATATTTTTCGTGTCATGACCATGAAATTATCTTTTGTGTCTTTATTAACAACTATATTTATTATAAAAACGATGCCTATGAACCTTCTATAACATGAATTCATTCAATTGAAACAAATAGTGAAGTCCTCCACCTTGATTTGCTTTTCTTATTGACAATATTTGGTTGAGTTCCAAAATAAAGAGTACCTCTCATCATTTCTTCTTAGCTGGGCTCCTCTTTTGATTCCAAGAACACATTTTGATACATTGATGATGAAATTAACATATGTGGCAAAACGACCTAGAATATTAATTCAATGAATCAAATCTAAACACCATTGAAACTCTAAATCTACTTACTTCCCTCAACAAAAGCAATCATTCATCTTGGTTTGCATTTCATGCAAATGTGAAGTCATTTAATTTCCTGAATTATGAGTCTTTGTTATCACCTCAAGCTAATTAGGCTCTGCTTGTCCTTGCAAGGAATATTTTTTATGTCATGACCATGAAATTATCTTTTTTGTCTTTTATTAACGACTATATTTATTATAAAAAACGATGCCTATGAACCTTCTATAACATGAATTCATTAAATTGAAACAAATAGTGGAGTCCTCCATCTTGATTTGCTTTTCTTATTGACAATATTTGGTTGAGTTCCAAAATAAAGAGTACCTCTCATCATTTCTTCTTAGCTGGGCTCCTCTTTTGATTCCAAGAACACATTTTGATACATTGATGATGAAATTAACATATGTGGCAAAACGACCTAGAATATTAATTCAATGAATCAAATCTAAACACCATTGAAACTCTAAATCTACTTACTTCCATCAGCAAAAGCAATCATTCATCTTGGTTTGCATTTCATGCAAATGTGAAGTCGTTTAATTCCTAAATTATGAGTCTTTGTTATCACCTCAAGCTAATTAGGCTCTGCCTGTCCTTGCAAGAAATATTTTTCGTGTCATGACCATGAAATTATCTTTTGTGTCTTTATTAACAACTATATTTATTATAAAAACGATGCCCATGAACCTTCTATAACATGAATTCTTTCAATTGAAACAAATAGTGAAGTCCTCCACCTTGATTTGCTTTACTTATTGACAATATTTGGTTGAGTTCCAAAATAAAGAGTACCTCTCATCATTTCTTCTTAGCTGGGCTCCTCTTTTGATTCCAAGAACACATTTTGATACATTGATGATGAAATTAACATATGTGGCAAAACGACCTAGAATATTAATTCAATGAATCAAATCTAAACACCATTGAAACTCTAAATCTACTTACTTCCATCAGCAAAAGCAATCATTCATCTTGGTTTGCATTTCATGCAAATGTGAAGTCGTTTAATTCCTAAATTATGAGTCTTTGTTTTCACCTCAAGCTAATTAGGCTCTGCTCGTCCTTGCAAGGAATATTTTTTTCATGTCATGACCATGAAATTATCTTTTGTGTCTTTATTAACAACTATATTTATTATAAAAAAACGATGCCTATGAACCTTCTATAACATGAATTCATTCAATTGAAACAAATAGTGAAGTCCTCCATCTTGATTTGCTTTTCTTATTGACAATATTTGGTTGAGTTCCAAAATAAAGAGTACCTCTCATCATTTCTTCTTAGCTGGGCTCCTCTTTTGATTCCAAGAACACATTTTGATACATTGATGATGAAATTAACATATGTGGCAAAACGACCTAGAATATTAATTCAATGAATCAAATCTAAACACCATTGAAACTCTAAATCTACTTACTTCCATCAGCAAAAGCAATCATTCATCTTGGTTTGCATTTCATGCAAATGTGAAGTCGTTTAATTCCTAAATTATGAGTCTTTGTTATCACCTCAAGCTAATTAGGCTCTGCCTGTCCTTGCAAGAAATATTTTTCGTGTCATGAACATGAAATTATCTTTTGTGTCTTTATTAACAACTATATTTATTATAAAAACGATGCCTATGAACCTTCTATAACATGAATTCATTCAATTGAAACAAATAGTGAAGTCCTCCATCTTGATTTGCTTTTCTTATTGACAATATTTGGTTGAGTTCCAAAATAAAGAGTACCTCTCATCATTTCTTCTTAGCTGGGCTCCTCTTTTGATTCCAAGAACACATTTTGATACATTGATGATGAAATTAACATATGTGGCAAAACGACCTAGAATATTAATTCAATGAATCAAATCTAAACACCATTGAAACTCTAAATCTACTTACTTCCCATCAACAAAAGCAATCATTCATCTTGGTTTGCATTTCATGCAAATGTGAAGTCGTTTAATTCCTGAATTATGAGTCTTTGTTATCACCTCAAGCTAATTAGGCTCTGCTTGTCCTTGCAAGGAATATTTTTCATGTCATGACCATGAAATTATCTTTTGTGTCTTTATTAACAACTATATTTATTATAAAAATGATGCCTATGAACCTTCTATAACATGAATTCATTCAATTGAAACAAATAGTGGAGTCCTCCATCTTGATTTGCTTTTCTTATTGACAATATTTGGTTGAGTTCCAAAATAAAGAGTACCTCTCATCATTTCTTCTTAGCTGGGCTCCTCTTTTGATTCCAAGAACACATTTTGATACATTGATGATGAAATTAACATATGTGGCAAAACGACCTAGAATATTAATTCAATGAATCAAATCTAAACACCATTGAAACTCTAAATCTACTTACTTCCATCAGCAAAAGCAATCATTCATCTTGGTTTGCATTTCATGCAAATGTGAAGTCGTTTAATTTCCTAAATTATGAGTCTTTGTTATCACCTCAAGCTAATTAGGCTCTGCTTGTCCTTGCAAGGAATATTTTTCATGTCATGACCATGAAATTATCTTTTTTGTCTTTATTAACGACTATATTTATTATAAAAACGATGCCTATGAACCTTCTATAACATGAATTCTTTCAATTGAAACAAATAGTGAAGTCCTCCATCCTTGATTTGCTTTTCTTATTGACAATATTTGGTTGAGTTCCAAAATAAAGAGTACCTCTCATCATTTCTTCTTAGCTGGGCTCCTCTTTTTTGATTCCAAGAACACATTTTGATACATTGATGATGAAATTAACATATGTGGCAAAACGACCTAGAATATTAATTCAATGAATCAAATCTAAACACCATTGAAACTCTAAATCTACTTACTTCCCTCAACAAAAGCAATCATTCATCTTGGTTTGCATTTCATGCAAATGTGAAGTCGTTTAATTCCTAAATTATGAGTCTTTGTTATCACCTCAAGCTAATTAGGCTCTGCTCTTGTCGTTGCAAGGACTATTTTTTCATGTCATGACCATGAAATTATCTTTTGTGTCTTTATTAACGACTATATTTTTATTATAAAAACGATGCCTATGAACCTTCTATAACATGAATTCTTTCAATTGAAACAAATAGTGAAGTCCTCCACCTTGATTTGCTTTACTTATTGACAATATTTGGTTGAGTTCCAAAATAAAGAGTACCTCTCATCATTTCTTCTTAGCTGGGCTCCTCTTTTGATTCCAAGAACACATTTTGATACATTGATGATGAAATTAACATATGTGGCAAAACGACCTAGAATATTAATTCAATCAATCAAATCTAAACACCATTGAAACTCTAAATCTACTTACTTCCCTTAACAAAAGCAATCATTCATCTTGGTTTGCATTTCATGCAAATGTGAAGTCATTTAATTCCTGAATTATGAGTCTTTGTTATCACCTCAAGCTAATTAGGCTCTGCTTGTCCTTGCAAGGAATATTTTTCATGTCATGACCATGAAATTTTCTTTTTGTGTCTTTATTAACGACTATATTTTATTATAAAAAATGATGCCTATGAACCTTCTATAACATGAATTCATTCAATTGAAACAAATAGTGGAGTCCTCCATCTTGATTTGCTTTTCTTATTGACAATATTTGGTTGAGTTTCCAAAATAAAGAGTACCTCTCATCATTTCTTCTTAGCTGGGCTCCTCTTTTGATTCCAAGAACACATTTTGATACATTGATGATGAAATTAACATATGTGGCAAAACGACCTAGAATATTAATTCAATCAATCAAATCTAAACACCATTGAAACTCTAAATCTACTTACTTCCCTCCATCAACAAAAAGCAATCATTCATCTTGGTTTGCATTTCATGCAAATGTGAAGTCGTTTAATTTCCTAAATTATGAGTCTTTGTTATCACCTCAAGCTAATTAGGCTCTGCTTGTCCTTGCAAGGAATATTTTTCATCGTGTCATGACCATGAAATTATCTTTTGTGTCTTTATTAACGACTATATTTATTATAAAAAAACGATGCCTATGAACCTTCTATAACATGAATTCATTCAATTGAAACAAATAGTGAAGTCCTCCATCTTGATTTGCTTTTCTTATTGACAATATTTGGTTGAGTTCCAGAATAAAGAGTACCTCTCATCATTTCTTCTTAGCTGGGCTCCTCTTTTGATTCCAAGAACACATTTTGATACATTGATGATGAAATTAACATATGTGGCAAAACGACCTAGAATATTAATTCAATCAATCAAATCTAAAACACCATTGAAACTCTAAATCTACTTACTTCCATCAGAAAAAGCAATCATTCATCTTGGTTTGCATTTCATGCAAATGTCAAGTCGTTTAATTCCTAAATTATGAGTCTTTGTTATCACCTCAAGCTAATTAGGCTCTGCCTGTCCTTTGCAAGGAATATTTTTCATGTCATGACCATGAAATTATCTTTTTGTGTCTTTATTAACAACTATATTTATTATAAAAAACGATGCCCATGAACCTTCTATAACATGAATTCATTCAATTGAAACAAATAGTGAAGTCCTCCATCTTGATTTGCTTTTCTTATTGACAATATTTGGTTGAGTTCCAAAATAAAGAGTACCTCTCATCATTTCTTCTTAGCTGGGCTCCTCTTTTGATTCCAAGAACACATTTTGATACATTGATGATGAAATTAACATATGTGGCAAAACGACCTAGAATATTAATTCAATCAATCAAATCTAAACACCATTGAAACTCTAAATCTACTTACTTCCCTCAACAAAAGCAATCATTCATCTTGGTTTGCATTTCGTGCAAATGTGAAGTCATTTAATTCCTGAATTATGAGTCTTTGTTATCACCTCAAGCTAATTAGGCTCTGCTTGTCCCTGCAAGAAATATTTTTCGTGTCATGAACATGAAATTTTCTTTTTTGTCTTTATTAACGACTATATTTATTATAAAAATGATGCCTATGAACCTTCTATAACATGAATTCATTCAATTGAAACAAATAGTGGAGTCCTCCATCTTGATTTGCTTTTCTTATTGACAATATTTGGTTGAGTTCCAAAATAAAGAGTACCTCTCATCATTTCTTCTTAGCTGGGCTCCTCTTTTGATTCCAAGAACACATTTTGATACATTGATGATGAAATTAACATATGTGGCAAAACGACCTAGAATATTAATTCAATCATAATTCAATCAATCAAATCTAAACACCATTGAAACTCTAAATAAATCTACTTACTTCCATCAGCAAAAGCAATCATTCATCTTGGTTTGCATTTCATGCAAATGTGAAGTCGTTTAATTTCCTGAATTATGAGTCTTTGTTATCACCTCAAGCTAATTAGGCTCTGCTCGTGTCCTTGCAAGGAATATTTTTCATGTCATGACCATGAAATTATCTTTTGTGTCTTTATTAACGACTATATTTATTATAAAAAACGATGCCTATGAACCTTCTATAACATGAATTCATTTCAATTGAAACAAATAGTGAAGTCCTCCATCTTGATTTGCTTTTCTTATTGACAATATTTGGTTGAGTTCCAAAATAAAGAGTACCTCTCATCATTTCTTCTTAGCTGGGCTCCTCTTTTGATTCCAAGAACACATTTTGATACATTGATGATGAAATTAACATATGTGGCAAAACGACCTAGAATATTAATTCAATGAATCAAATCTAAACACCATTGAAACTCTAAATCTACTTACTTCCATCAGCAAAAGCAATCATTCATCTTGGTTTGCATTTCATGCAAATGTGAAGTCGTTTAATTCCTAAATTATGAGTCTTTGTTATCACCTCAAGCTAATTAGGCTCTGCTCGTCCTTGCAAGGAATATTTTTCATGTCATGACCATGAAATTATCTTTTGTGTGTCTTTATTAACGACTATATTTATTATAAAAACGATGCCTATGAACCTTCTATAACATGAATTCATTCAATTGAAACAAATAGTGAAGTCCTCCATCTTGATTTGCTTTTCTTATTGACAATATTTGGTTGAGTTCCAAAATAAAGAGTACCTCTCATCATTTCTTCTTAGCTGGGCTCCTCTTTTGATTCCAAGAACACATTTTGATACATTGATGATGAAATTAACATATGTGGCAAAACGACCTAGAATATTAATTCAATCAATCAAATCTAAACACCATTGAAACTCTAAATCTACTTACTTCCCTCAACAAAAGCAATCATTCATCTTGGTTTGCATTTCATGCAAATGTGAAGTCATTTAATTTCCTGAATTATGAGTCTTTGTTATCACCTCAAGCTAATTAGGCTCTGCTTGTCCTTGCAAGGAATATTTTTCATGTCATGACCATGAAATTATCTTTTTTGTCTTTATTAACGACTATATTTATTATAAAAATGATGCCTATGAACCTTCTATAACATGAATTCATTCAATTGAAACAAATAGTGGAGTCCTCCATCTTGATTTGCTTTTCTTATTGACAATATTTGGTTGAGTTCCAAAATAAAGAGTACCTCTCATCATTTCTTCTTAGCTGGGCTCCTCTTTTGATTCCAAGAACACATTTTGATACATTTATGATGAAATTAACATATGTGGCAAAACGACCTAGAATATTAATTCAATCAATCAAATCTAAACACCATTGAAACTCTAAATCTACTTACTTCCATCAACAAAAGCAATCATTCATCTTGGTTTGCATTTCATGCAAATGTGAAGTTGTTTAATTCCTAAATTATGAGTCTTTGTTTTCACCTCAAGCTAATTAGGCTCCGCTCGTCGTTGCAAGGGCTATTTTTCATGTCATGACCATGAAATTACCTTTTGTGTCTTTATTATCAACTATATTTATTATAAAAACGATGCCCATGAACCTTCTATAACATGAATTCTTTCAATTGAAACAAATAGTGAAGTCCTCCACCTTGATTTGCTTTACTTATTGACAATATTTGGTTGAGTTCCAAAATAAAGAGTACCTCTCATCATTTCTTCTCAGCTGGGCTCCTCTTTTTATTCCAAGAACACATTTTGATACATTGATGATGAAAATTAACATATGTGGCAAAACGACCTAGAATATTAATTCAATGAATCAAATCTAAACACCATTGAAACTCTAAATCTACTTACTTCCATCAGCAAAAGCAATCATTCATCTTGGTTTGCATTTCATGCAAATGTGAAGTCGTTTAATTCCTAAATTATGAGTCTTTGTTATCACCTCAAGCTAATTAGGCTCTGCCTGTCCTTGCAAGAAATATTTTTCGTGTCATGAACATGAAATTATCTTTTGTGTCTTTATTAACAACTATATTTATTATAAAAACGATGCCTATGAACCTTCTATAACATGAATTCATTCAATTGAAACAAATAGTGAAGTCCTCCATCTTGATTTGCTTTTCTTATTGACAATATTTGGTTGAGTTCCAAAATAAAGAGTACCTCTCATCATTTCTTCTTAGCTGGGCTCCTCTTTTGATTCCAAGAACACATTTTGATACATTGATGATGAAATTAACATATGTGGCAAAACGACCTAGAATATTAATTCAATCAATCAAATCTAAACACCATTGAAACTCTAAATCTACTTACTTCCCTCAACAAAAGCAATCATTCATCTTGGTTTGCATTTCATGCAAATGTGAAGTCATTTAATTTCCTGAATTATGAGTCTTTGTTATCACCTCAAGCTAATTAGGCTCTGCTTGTCCTTGCAAGGAATATTTTTCATGTCATGACCATGAAATTATCTTTTGTGTCTTTATTAACGACTATATTTATTATAAAAATGATGCCTATGAACCTTCTATAACATGAATTCATTCAATTGAAACAAAATAGTGGAGTCCTCCATCTTGATTTGCTTTTCTTATTGACAATATTTGGTTGAGTTCCAAAATAAAGAGTACCTCTCATCATTTCTTCTTAGCTGGGCTCCTCTTTTGATTCCAAGAACACATTTTTGATACATTGATGATGAAATTAACATATGTGGCAAAACGACCTAGAATATTAATTCAATCAATCAAATCTAAACACCATTGAAACTCTAAATCTACTTACTTCCATCAGCAAAAGCAATCATTCATCTTGGTTTGCATTTCATGCAAATGTGAAGTCGTTTAATTCCTAAATTATGAGTCTTTGTTATCACCTCAAGCTAATTAGGCTCCGCTCTCGTCGTTGCAAGGACTATTTTTCATGTCATGACCATGAAATTATCTTTTGTGTCTTTATTAACGACTATATTTATTATAAAAACGATGCCCATGAACCTTCTATAACATGAATTCTTTCAATTGAAACAAATAGTGAAGTCCTCCACCTTGATTTGCTTTACTTATTGACAATATTTGGTTGAGTTCCAAAATAAAGAGTACCTCTCATCATTTTTCTTAGCTGGGCTCCTCTTTTGATTCCAAGAACACATTTTGATACATTGATGATGAAATTAACATATGTGGCAAAACGACCTAGAATATTAATTCAATCAATCAAATCTAAAACACCATTGAAACTCTAAATCTACTTACTTCCCTCAACAAAAGCAATCATTCATCTTGGTTTGCATTTCGTGCAAATGTGAAGTCATTTAATTCCTGAATTATGAGTCTTTGTTATCACCTCAAGCTAATTAGGCTCTGCCTGTCCTTGCAAGGAATATTTTTCATGTCATGACCATGAAATTATCTTTTGTGTCTTTATTTAACAACTATATTTATTATAAAAAAACGATGCCTATGAACCTTCTATAACATGAATTCATTCAATTGAAACAAATAGTGGAGTCCTCCATCTTGATTTGCTTTTCTTATTGACAATATTTGGTTGAGTTCCAAAATAAAGAGTACCTCTCATCATTTCTTCTTAGCTGGGCTCCTCTTTTGATTCCAAGAACACATTTTGATACATTGATGATGAAATTAACATATGTGGCAAAACGACCTAGAATATTAATTCAATGAATCAAATCTAAACACCATTGAAACTCTAAATCTACTTACTTCCATCAGCAAAAGCAATCATTCATCTTGGTTTGCATTTCATGCAAATGTGAAGTCTTTTAATTCCTAAATTATGAGTCTTTGTTTTCACCTCAAGCTAATTAGGCTCCGCTCGTCGTTGCAAGGACTATTTTTCATGTCATGACCATGAAATTATCTTTTGTGTCTTTATTATCAACTATATTTATTATAAAAACGATGCCCATGAACCTTCTATAACATGAATTCTTTCAATTGAAACAAATAGTGAAGTCCTCCACCTTGATTTGCTTTACTTATTGACAATATTTGGTTGAGTTCCAAAATAAAGAGTACCTCTCATCATTTTTCTTAGCTGGGCTCCTCTTTTGATTCCAAGAACACATTTTGATACATTGATGATGAAATTAAATATGTGGCAAAACGACCTAGAATATTAATTCAATCAATCAAATCTAAACACCATTGAAACTCTAAATCTACTTACTTCCCTCAACAAAAGCAATCATTCATCTTGGTTTGCATTTCGTGCAAATGTGAAGTCATTTAATTCCTGAATTATGAGTCTTTGTTATCACCTCAAGCTAATTAGGCTCTGCTCGTCCTTGCAAGGAATATTTTTCATGTCATGACCATGAAATTATCTTTTGTGTCTTTATTAACGACTATATTTATTATAAAAACGATGCCTATGAATCTTCTATAACATGAATTCATTCAATTGAAACAAATAGTGGAGTCCTCCATCTTGATTTGCTTTACTTATTGACAATATTTGGTTGAGTTCCAAAATAAAGAGTACCTCTCATCATTTCTCTTAGCTGGGCTCCTCTTTTGATTCCAAGAACACATTTTGATACATTGATGATGAAATTAACATATGTGGCAAAACGACCTAGAATATTAATTCAATGAATCAAATCTAAACACCATTGAAACTCTAAATCTACTTACTTCCATCAGCAAAAGCAATCATTCATCTTGGTTTGCATTTCATGCAAATGTGAAGTCGTTTAATTCCTAAATTATGAGTCTTTGTTAGCACCTCAAGCAAATTAGGCTCTGCTCGTCGTTGCAAGGACTATTTTTCATGTCATGACCATGAAATTATCTTTTGTGTCTTTATTAACGACTATATTTATTATAAAAACGATGCCCATGAACCTTCTATAACATGAATTCTTTCAATTGAAACAAATAGTGGAGTCCTCCACCTTGATTTGCTTTACTTATTGACAATATTTGGTTGAGTTCCAAAATAAAGAGTACCTCTCATCATTTTTCTTAGCTGGGCTCCTCTTTTGATTCCAAGAACACATTTTGATACATTGATGATGAAATTAACATATGTGGCAAAACGACCTAGAATATTAATTCAATCAATCAAATCTAAAAACCATTGAAACTCTAAATCTACTTACTTCCATCAGCAAAAGCAATCATTCATCTTGGTTTGCATTTCATGCAAATGTGAAGTCGTTTAATTCCTAAATTATGAGTCTTTGTTATCACCTCAAGCTAATTAGGCTCTGCCTGTCCTTGCAAGGAATATTTTTCATGTCATGACCATGAAATTATCTTTTGTGTCTTTATTAACGACTATATTTATTATAAAAATGATGCCCATGAATCTTCTATAACATGAATTCTTTCAATTGAAACAAATAGTGGAGTCCTCCACCTTGATTTGCTTTACTTATTGACAATATTTGGTTGAGTTCCAA
Organism: Ceriops zippeliana; assembly: GCA_037897445.1. Classification (NCBI taxonomy): domain Eukaryota; kingdom Viridiplantae; phylum Streptophyta; class Magnoliopsida; order Malpighiales; family Rhizophoraceae; genus Ceriops; species Ceriops zippeliana. The sequence goes on along the minus strand of JBAPLH010000929.1, from coordinate 9,595 downwards.
AATAAAGAGTACCTCTCATCATTTTTACTTAGCTGGGCTCCTCTTTTGATTCCAAGAACACATTTTTTGATACATTGATGATGAAATTAACATATGTGGCAAAACGACCTAGAATATTAATTCAATCAATCAAATCTAAACACCATTGAAACTCTAAATCTACTTACTTCCCTCAACAAAAGCAATCATTCATCTTGGTTTGCATTTCGTGCAAATGTGAAGTCCGTTTAATTCCTGAATTATGAGTCTTTGTTATCACCTCAAGCTAATTAGGCTCTGCTCGTCCTTGCAAGGAAATATTTTTCATGTCATGACCATGAAATTATCTTTTGTGTCTTTATTAACAACTATATTTATTATAAAAAACGATGCCTATGAACCTTCTATAACATGAATTCATTCAATTGAAACAAATAGTGGAAGTCCTCCATCTTGATTTGCTTTTCTTTATTGACAATATTTGGTTGAGTTCCAAAATAAAGAGTACCTCTCATCATTTCTACTTAGCTGGGCTCCTCTTTTGATTCCAAGAACACATTTTGATACATTGATGATGAAATTAAACATATGTGGCAAAACGACCTAGAATATTAATTCAATCAATCAAATCTAAACACCATTGAAACTCTAAATCTACTTACTTCCATCAGCAAAAGCAATCATTCATCTTGGTTTTGCATTTCATGCAAATGTGAAGTCGTTTAATTCCTAAATTATGAGTCTTTGTTTTCACCTCAAGCTAATTAGGCTCTGCTCGTCGTTGCAAGGAATATTTTTCATGTCATGACCATGAAATTATCTTTTGTGTCTTTATTATTAACAACTATATTTATTATAAAAACAATGCCCATGAACCTTCTATAACATGAATTCTTTCAATTGAAACAAATAGTGGAGTCCTCCATCTTGATTTGCTTTACTTATTGACAATATTTGGTTGAGTTCCAAAATAAAGAGTACCTCTCATCATTTCATACTTAGCTGGGCTCCTCTTTTGATTCCCAAGAACACATTTTGATACATTGATGATGAAATTAACATATGTGGCAAAACGACCTAGAATATTAATTCAATCAATCAAATCTAAAAACCATTGAAACTCTAAATCTACTTACTTCCATCAGCAAAAGCAATCATTCATCTTGGTTTGCATTTCATGCAAATGTGAAGTCGTTTAATTCCTAAATTATGAGTCTTTGTTATCACCTCAAGCTAATTAGGCTCTGCTCGTCGTTGCAAGGACTATTTTTCATGTCATGACCATGAAATTATCTTTTGTGACTTTATTAACGACTATATTTATTATAAAAACGATGCCCATGAACCTTCTATAACATGAATTCTATTCAATTGAAACAAATATTGAAGTCCTCCACCTTGATTTGCTTTACTTATTGACAATATTTGGTTGAGTTCCAAAATAAAGAGTACCTCTCATCATTTTTCTTAGCTGGGCTCCTCTTTTGATTCCAAGAACACATATTGATACATTGATGATGAAATTAAATATGTGGCAAAACGACCTAGAATATTAATTCAATCAATCAAATCTAAACACCATTGAAACTCTAAATCTACTTACTTCCCTCAACAAAGGCAATCATTCATCTTGGTTTGCATTTCGTGCAAATGTGAAGTCATTTAATTCCTGAATTATGAGTCTTTGTTATCACCTCAAGCTAATTAGGCTTTGCCTGTCCTTGCAAGGAATATTTTTCATGTCATGACCATGAAATTATCTTTTGTGTCTTTATTAACGACTATATTTATTATAAAAATTATGCCTATGAACCTTCTATAACATGAATTCATTCAATTGAAACAAATAGTGGAGTCCTCCATCTTGATTTGCTTTTCTTATTGACAATATTTGGTTGAGTTCCAAAATAAAGAGTACCTCTCATCATTTCTACTTAGCTGGGCAACTCTTTTGATTCCAAGAACACATTTTGATACATTGATGATGAAATTAACATATGTGGCAAAACGACCTAGAATATTAATTCAATGAATCAAATCTAAAAAAAATTGAAACTCCAAATCTACTTACTTCCATCAGCAAAAGCAATCATTCATCTTGGTTTGCATTTCATGCAAATGTGAAGTCGTTTAATTCCTAAATTATGAGTCTTTGTTAGCACCTCAAGCAAATTAGGCTCTGCTCGTCGTTGCAAGGACTATTTTTCATGTCATGACCATGAAATTATCTTTTGTGTCTTTATTAACGACTATATTTATTATCAAAATGATGCCCATGAACCTTTTATAACATGAATTCTTTCAATTGAAACAAATAGTGGAGTCCTCCACCTTGATTTGCTTTACTTATTGACAATATTTGGTTGAGTTCCAAAATAAAGAGTACCTCTCATCATTTCTACTTAGCTGGGCAACTCTTTTGATTCCAAGAACACATTTTGATACATTGATGATGAAATTAACATTTGTTGCAAAACGACCAAGAATATTAATTCAATCAATCAAATCTAAACACCATTGAAACTCTAAATCTACTTACTTCCCTCAACAAAAGCAACCATTCATCTTGGTTTGCATTTCATGCAAATGTGAAGTCGTTTAATTCCTAAATTATGAGTCTTTGTTATCGCTTTAAGCTAATTAGGCTCCGCTCGTCGTTGCAAGGACTATTTTTCATGTCATGACCATGAAATTATCTTTGGTGTCTTTATTAACGACTATATTTATTATAAAAACGATGCCCATGAACCTTCTATAACATGAATTCTTTCAATTAAAACAAATAGTGAAGTCCTCCACCTTGATTTGCTTTACTCATTGACAATATTTGGTTGAGTTCCAAAATAAAGAGTACCTCTCATCATTTCTTCTTAGCTAGGCTCCTCTTTTGATTCCAACAACACATTTTGATACATTGATGATGAAATTAAATATGTGGCAAAATGACCTAGAATATTAATTCAATCAATCAAATCTAAAAACCATTGAAACTCTAGATCTACTTACTTCCCTCAACAAAAGCAACCATTCATCTTGGTTTGCATTTCGTGCAAATGTGAAATCATTGAATTCCTGAATTATGAGTCTTTGTTATCACCTCAAGCTAATTAGGCTCCGCTCGTCGTTGCAGGGAATATTTTTCATGTCATGACCATGAAATTATCTTTTGTGTCTTTATTAACAACTATATTTATTGTAAAAATGATGCCTATGAACCTTCAATAACATGAATTCATTCAATTGAAACAAATAGTGGAGTCCTCCATCTTGATTTGCTTTTCTTATTGACAATATTTGGTTGAGTTCCAAAATAAAGAGTACCTCTCATCATTTCTACTTAGCGGGGCTACTCTTTTGATTCCAAGAACACATTTTGATACATTGATGATGAAATTAACATATGTGGCAAAACGACCTAGAATATTAATTCAATCAATCAAATCTAAAAACCATTGAAACTCTAAATCTACTTACTTCCCTCAACAAAAGCAATCATTCATCTTGGTTTGCATTTCATGCAAATGTGAAGTCATTTAATTTCCTGAATTATGAGTCTTTGTTATCACCTCAAGCTAATTAGGCTCTGCTTGTCCTTGCAAGGAATATTTTTCATGTCATGACGATTAAATTATCTTTTTTGTCTTTATTAACGACTATATTTATTATAAAAATGATGCCTATGAACCTTCTATAACATGAATTCATTCAATTGAAACAAATAGTGGAGTCCTCCATCTTGATTTGCTTTTCTTATTGACAATATTTGGTTGAGTTCCAAAATAAAGAGTACCTCTCATCATTTCTACTTAGCTGGGCTACTTTTTGATTCCAAGAACACATTTTGATACATTGATGATGAAATTAACATATATGTGGCAAAACGACCTAGAATATTAATTCAATCAATCAAATCTAAACACCATTGAAACTCTAAATCTACTTACTTCCATCAGGAAAAGCAACCATTCATCTTGGTTTGCATTTCGTGCAAGTGTGAAGTCGTTTAATTCCTAAATTATGAGTCTTTGTTATCACCTCAAGCTAATGAGGCTCCGCTTGTCCTTGCAAAGAATATTTTTCATGTCATGACCATGAAATTATCTTTTGTGTCTTTATTAATGACTATATTTATTATAAAAATGATGCCCATGAAGCTTCTATAACATGAATTCATTCAATTGAAACAAATAGTGGAGTCCTCCATCTTGATTTGCTTTTCTTATTGACAATATTTGGTTGAGTTCCAAAATAAAGAGTACCTCTCATCATTTCTACTTAGCGGGGCTACGCTTTTGATTCCAAGAACACATTTTGATACATTGATGATGAAATTAACATATGTGGCAAAACGACCTAGAATATTAATTCAATCAGTCAAATCTAAACACCATTGAAACTCTAAATCTACTTACTTCCATCAGGAAAAGCAACCATTCATCTTGGTTTGCATTTCGTGCAAGTGTGAAGTCGTTTAATTCCTAAATTATGAGTCTTTGTTATCACCTCAAGCTAATGAGGCTCCGCTTGTCCTTGCAAAGAATATTTTTCATGTCATGACCATGAAATTATCTTTTGTGTCTTTATTAACGACTATATTTATTATAAAAATGATGCCTATGAACCTTCTATAATATGAATTCATTCAATTGAAACAAATAGTGGAGTCCTCCATCTTGATTTGCTTTTCTTATTGACAATATTTGGTTGAGTTCCAAAATAAAGAGTACCTCTCATCATTTCTACTTAGCTCGGCAACTCTTTTGATTCCAAGAACACATTTTGATAAATTGATGATGAATTAAACATATGTGGCAAAACGACCTAGAATATTAATTCAATCAATCAAATCTAAACACCATTGAAACTCTAAATCTACTTACTTCCCTCAACAAAAGCTCTCATTCATCTTGGTTTGCATTTCATGCAAATTTGAAGTCATTGAATTCCTGAATTATGAGTCTTTGTTATCACCTCAAGCTAACTAGGCTCTGCTTATCCTTTCAAGGAATATTTTTCATGTCATGAGCATGAAATTATCTTTTGTGTCTTTATTAATGACTATATTTATTATACAAACGATGCCTATGAACCTTCTATCACATGAATTCATTCAATTGAAACAAATAGTGGAGTCCTCCATCTTGATTTGCTATTCTTATTGACAATATTTGGTTGAGTTCCAAAATAAAGAGTACCTCTCATCATTTCTACTTAGCTCGGCAACTCTTTTGATTCCAAGAACACATTTTGATAAATTGATGATGAAATCAACATATGTGGCAAAACGACCTAGAATATTAATTCAATCAATCAAATCTAAACACCATTGAAACTCTAAACTACTTGCTTCCCTAAAAAAAAGCAATCATCCATCTTGGTTTGCATTTCGTGCAAATGTGAAGTCATTTAATTCCTGAATTATGAGTCTTTGTTATCACCTCAAGCTAATTAGGCTCTGCCTGTCCTTGCGAGGAATATTTTTCATGTCATGACCTTGAAATTATCTTTTGTGTCTTTATTAACGACTATATTAATTATAAAAACGATGCCCATGAACCTTCTATAACATGAATTCATTCAATTGAAACAAATAGTGGAGTCCTCCACCTTGATTTGCTTTACTTATTGACAATATTTGGTTGAGTTCCAAAATAAAGAGTACCTCTCATCACTTTTCTTAGCTGGGCTCCTCTTTTGATTCCAAGAACACATATTGATACATTGATGAGGAAATTAAATATGTGGCAAAACGACCTAGAATGTTAATTCAATCAATCAAATCTAAACACCATTGAAACTCTAAATCTACTTACTTCCCTCAACAAAGGCAATCATTCATCTTTGTTTGCATTTCGTGCAAATGTGAAGACATTTAATTCATGAATTATGAGTCTTTGTTATCACCTCAAGCTAATTAGGCTTTGCCTGTCCTTGCAAGGAATATTTTTCATGTCATGACCATGAAATTATCTTTTGTGTCTTTCTAAACGACTATATTTATTATAAAAACGATGCCTATGAACCTTCTATAACATGAATTCATTCAATTGAAACAAATAGTGGAGTCTTCCATCTTGATTTGCTTTACTTATTAACAATATTCGGTTGAGTTCCAAAATAAAGAGTACCTCTCATCATTTTTCTTAGCTGGGCTCCTCTTTTGATTCCAAGAACACATTTTGATACATTGATGATGAAATTAAATATGTGGCAAAACGACCTAGAATATTAATTCAATCAATCAAATCTAAACACCATTGAAACTCTAAATCTACTTACTTCCCTCAACAAAGTCAATCATTCATCTTGCTTTGCATTTCGTGCAAATGTGAAGTCATTTAATTCCTGAATTATGAGTCTTTGTTATCACCTCAAGCTAATTAGGCTCTGCCTGTCCTTGCAAGGAATATTTTTCATGTCATGACCATGAAATTATCTTTTGTGTCTTTATTAACGACTATATTTATTATAAAAACGACGCCTATGAACCTTCTATAACATGAATTCATTCAATTGAAACAAATAGTGGAGTCCTCCACCTTGATTTGCTTTACTTATTGACAATATTTGGTTGAGTTCCAAAATAAAGAGTACCTCTCATCATTTTTCTTAGCTGGGCTCCTCTTTTGATTCCAAGAACACATTTTGATACATTGATGATGAAATTAAATATGTGGCAAAACGACCTAGAATATTAATTCAATCAATCAAATCTAAACACCATTGAAACTCTAAATCTACTTACTTCCCTTAACAAAGGCAATCATTCATCTTGGTTTGCATTTCGTGCAAATGTGAAGTCATTTAATTCCTGAATTATGAGCCTTTGTTATCAGCTCAAGCTAATTAGGCTTTGCCTGTCCTTGCAAGGAATATTTTTCATGTCATGACCATGAAATTATCTTTGGTGTCTTTATTAACGACTATATTTATTATAAAAACGATGCCTATGAACCTTCTATAACACGAATTCATTCAATTGAAACAAATAGTGGAGTCCTCCATCTTGATTTGCCTTACTTATTGACAATATTTGGTTGAGTTCCAAAATAAAGAGTACCTCTCATCATTTTTCTTAGCTGGGCTCCTCTTTTGATTCCAAGAACACATTTTGATACATTGATGATGAAATTAAATATGTGGCAAAACGACCTAGAATATTAATTCAATCAATCAAATCTAAACACCATTGAAACTCTAAATCTACTTACTTCCCTCAACAAAGGCAATCATTCATCTTGGTTTGCATTTCGTGCAAATGTGAAGTCATTTAATTCCTAAATTATGAGTCTTTGTTTTCACCTCAAGCTAATTAGGCTCTGCTCGTCCTTGCAAGGAATATTTTTCATGTCATGACCATGATATTATCTTTTGTGTCTTTATTAACGACTATATTTATTATAAAAACGATGCCTATGAACCTTCTATAACATGAATTCATTCAATTGAAACAAATAGTTGAGTCCTCCATCTTGATTTGCTTTTCTTATTGACAATATTTGGTTGAATTCCAAAATAAAGAGTTCCTCTCATCATTTCTACTTAGCTCGGCAACTCCTTTGATTCCAAGAACACATTTTGATAAATTGATGATGAAATCAACATATGTGGCAAAACGACCTAGAAAATTAATTCAATCAATCAAATCTAAACACCATTGAGACTCTAAACTACTTTCTTCCCTAAAAAAAAGCAATCATCCATCTTGGTTTGCATTTCGTGCAAATGTGAAGGCATTTAATTCCTGAATTATGAGTCTTTGTTATCACCTCAAGCTAATTAGGCTTTGCCTGTCCTTGCAAGGAATATTTTTCATGTCATGACCATGAAATTATCTTTGGTGTCTTTATTAACGACTATATTTATTATAAAAACGATGCCTATGAACCTTCTATAACACGAATTCATTCAATTGAAACAAATAGTGGAGTCCTCCATCTTGATTTGCCTTACTTATTGACAATATTTGGTTGAGTTCCAAAATAAAGAGTACCTCTCATCATTTTTCTTAGCTGGGCTCCTCTTTTGATTCCAAGAACACATTTTGATACATTGATGATGAAATTAAATATGTGGCAAAACGACCTAGAATATTAATTCAATCAATCAAATCTAAACACCATTGAAACTCTAAATCTACATACTTCCCTCAACAAAGGCAATCATTCATCTTGGTTTGCATTTTGTGCAAATGTGAAGTCATTTAATTCCTGAATTATGAGTCTTTGTTATCAGCTCAAGCTAATTAGGCTCTGCTTGTCCTTGCAAGGAATATTTTTCATGTCATGACCATGATATTATCTTTTGTGTCTTTATTAACGACTATATTTATTATAAAAACGATGCCCATGAACCTTCTATAACATGAATTCTTTCAATTGAAACAAATAGTGGAGTCCTCCATCTTGATTTGCTTTTCTTATTGACAATATTTGGTTGAATTCCAAAATAAAGAGTACCTCTCATCATTTCTACTTAGCTGGGCAACACTTTTGATTCCAAGAACATATTTTGATACATTGATGATGAAATTAACATATGTGGCAAAACGACCCGGAATATTAATTCAATGAATCAAATCTAAACACCATTGAATCTCTAAATCTACTTACTTCCATCAGCAAAAGCAATCATTCATCTTGGTTTGCATTTCATGCAAATGTGAAGTCATTTAATTCCTAAATTATGAGTCCTTGTTATCACCTCAAGCTAATTAGGCTCTGCTCGTCATTGCAAGGACTATTTTTCATGTCATGACCATGAAATTATCTTTTGTGTCTTTATTAACGACTATATTTATTATAAAAACGATGCCCATGAACCTTCTATAACATGAATTCTTTCAATTGAAACAAATAGTGGAGTCCTCCACCTTGATTTGCTTTACTTATTGACAATATTTGGTTGAGTTCCAAAATAAAGAGTACCTCTCATCATTTTTCTTAGGTGGGCTCCTCTTTTGATTCCAAGAACACATTTTGATACATTGATGATGAAATTAAATATGTGGCAAAACGACCTAGAATATTAAGTCAATCAATGAAATCTGAACACCATTGAAACTCTAAATCTACTTACTTCCCTCAACAAAGGCAATCATTCATCTTGGTTTGCATTTCGTGCAAATGTGAAATCATTTAATTCCTGAATTATGAGACTTTGTTATCACCTCAAGCTAATTAGGCTCTGCCTGTCTTTGCAACGAATATTTTTCATGTCATGACCATGAAATTATCTTTTGTGTCTTTATTAACGACTATATTTATTATAAAAACGATGCCTATGAACCTTCTATAACATGAATTCATTCAATTGAAACAAATAGTGGAGTCCTCCATCTTGATTTGGTTTTCTTATTGACAATATTTGGTTGAGTTAAAAAATAAGGAGTACCTCTCATCATTTCTACTTAGCTGGGCAATTCTTTTGATTCCAAGAACACATTTTGATACATTGATGATGAAATTAACATATGTGGCAAAATGACCTAGAATATTAATTCAATGAGTCAAATCTAAAAAAAATTGAAACTCCAAATCTACTTACTTCCATCAGCAAAAGCAATCATTCATCTTGGTTTGCATTTCGTGCAAATGTGAAGTCGTTTAATTCGTGA
>JBAPLH010000928.1:0-25687 GCA_037897445.1 Ceriops zippeliana | reverse complement strand
AGATGATTACAAATTCTCATTATTTAGAATTAAAACTAGTTTTAAAAAACCCAGAATAATGGCACCTTTTGGCCGATGGATTTAAATAGGTTTGGATTTTTATTGGTGTTTATACTTGTTTGAATCAATTAATATACTAGGTTGTTTAGCCACATGTGTTATACTTCATGATCAATGTATCAAAAAGTGTGTTTGGAATCATAAGAAGAGGCTTGTTAACCAAAAATGGTGGGAGCAAGTCTTTAATTTTGAATTCAACAAATAATATCAATAAGAAATGCAATTCAAAATCAAGGACTGAATTGTATGTTAAATTGAAAGAATTCATGTAATTGATGGTCCACGGGCATTATTTTCAAAATGAATATAGTTATTAAGAAAGAAACAAATGTTAATTTCAAGGTTATTGCAAGAAGAATAGTCCTGGTAACAATAAGAGAAGCCTAATTAACATGAGGTGATTAGAAATTCTCATTATTTAGGAATTAAACCAGTAAACATTTGTACGAAATGCAAACCCAGATGAATGACACCTTTTGCCAATGCATTTAAATGGATTTCGATTTTTATTTGTGTTTATACTTGTTTCAATCAATTAATATACTAGGTTGTTTAACCACAAGTGTTATACTTCATGATCAATGTATCAAAAATTGTGTTTGGAATCAAAAGAAGAGGGTTGTTAACGAAAAATGATAGGGGCAACTCTCTAATTTTCAATTCAACAAATAATATCAATAAGAAATGCAATTCAAAATCAAGGACTGAATTGTTTGTTAAATTGAATGAATTCATGTAATTGATGGTCGACGGGCATTTTTTTCAAAATGAATATAGTTATTAAGAAAGAAACAGATGTTAATTTCAAGGTTATTGCATGAAAAATAGTCCTGGTAACAACAAGAGGAGCCTAATTAACATGAGGTGATTAGAAATTCTCATTATTTAGGAATTAAACCAGTTAACATTTGTAGGAAATGCAAACCCTGATGAATGACACCTTTTGCCAATGGATTTAAATGGATTTGGATTTTTATTAGTGTTTATACTTTTTTGAATCAATTAATATACTAGATTGTTTAGCCACATGTGTTATACTTCATGATCAATGTATCAAAAAGTGTGTTTGGAATCAAAAGAAGAGGCTTGTTAACCAAAAATGATAGGGGCAACTCTCTAATTTTGAATTCAACAAATAATTTCAATAAGAAATGCAATTCAATATCAAGGATTGAATTGTATGTTAAATTGAATGAATTCATGTAATTGATGGTCCACGGGCATTTTTTTCAAAATGAATATAGTTATCAAGAAAGAAACAAAAGTTAATTTCAAAGTTATTGCATCAAAAATAGTCTTGGTAACAACAAGTGGAGCCTAATTAACATTAGGTGATTAGAAATTGTCATTATTTAGGAATTAAACCAGTTAACATTTGTACGAAATGCAAACCCTGATGAATGGCACCTTTGGCCGACGAATTTAAATAGATTTGGATTTTTATTGGTGTTTATACTTGTTTGAATCAATTAATATACTACGTTGTTTAGCCACATGTGTTATATTTCATGATCAATGTGTCAAACAGTGTGTTTCAAATCAAAAGAGGAAACTTGCTAACTAGAAATGATGGGAGAAACTTTCTGATTTTGAATGCAACAAATAATATCAATAAGAAATGCAATTCAAAATCGAGGACTGAATTGTTTGTTAAATTGAATGAATTCATGTAATTGATGGTCCACGGGCATTTTTTTCAAAATGAATATAGTTATTAAGAAAGAAACAAAAGTTAATTTCAAAGTTATTGCATGAAAAATAGTCCTGGTAACAACAAGAGGAGCCTGATTAACATGAGGTGATTAGAAATTCTCATTATTTAGGAATTAAACCAATTCACATTTGCACGAAATGCAAACCCAGAATAATGGCACCTTTGGCCGATGGATTTAAATAGATTTGGATTTTTATTGGTGTTTATACTTGTTTGAATCAATTAATATACTAGGTTGTTTAGGCACATGAGTTATACTTCATGATCAATGTATCAAAAAGTGTGTTTGGAATCAAAAGAAGAGGCTTGTTAACCAAAAATGATGGGAGCAACTCTTTAATTTTGAATTCAACAAATAATATCAATAAGAAAAGCAATTCAAAATCAAGGACTGAATTTTATGTTAAATTGAATGAATTCATGTAATTGATGGTCCACGGGCATTTTTTTCAAAGTGAATATAGTTATTAAGAAAGAAACAAATGTTAATTTCAAGGTTATTGCATGAAAAATAGTCCTGGTAACAACAAGACGAGCCTAATTAACATGAGGTGATTAGAAATTCTCATTATTTGGGAATTAAACTAGTTCACATTTGTACGAAATGCAAACCCTGATGAATGGCACCTTTTGCCAATGGATTTAAATGGATGTGGATTTTTATTAGTGTTTATACTTGTTTGAATCAATTAATAAACTAGGTTGTTTAGCCACATGTGTTATATTTCATGATCAATGGATCGAAAAGTGTGTTTGGAATCAAAAGAAGAGGCTTGGTAACCAAAAATGATGGGAGCAACTCTCCAATTTTGAATTCAACAAATAATATCAATAAGAAAAGCAATTCAAAATCAAGGACTGAATTGTTTGTTAAATTAAATGAATTCATGTAATTGATGCTCGACGAGCATTTTTTTTTTAAAATGAATATAGTTATTAAAAAAGAAACAAAAGTTAATTTCAAAGTTATTGCATGAAAAATAGTCCTGGTAACAACAAGAGGAGCCTGATTAACATGAGGTGATTAGAAATTCTCATTATTTAGGAATTAAACCAGTTAATATTTGTACGAAATGCAAAACCTAGAATAATGGCACCTTTGGCCGATGGATTTAAATAGATTTGGATTTTTATTGGTGTTTATATACTTGTTTGAATCAATTAATATACTAGGTTGTTTAGCCACATGTGTTATACTTCACGATCAATGTATCAAAAAGTGTGTTTCGAATCAAAAGAAGAGGCTTGTTAACCAAAAATGATGGGAGCAACTCTTTAATTTTTGAATTCAACAAATAATATCAACAAGAAATGCAATTCAAAATCAAGGACTGAATTGTATGTTAAATTGAATGAATTCATGTAATTGATGGTCCACGGCCATTTTTTTTCAAAATGAATATAGTTATTAAGAAAGAAACAAAAGTTAACTTCAAGGTTATTGCATGAAAAAATAGTCCTAGTAACAACAAGAGGAGCCTCATTAACATGAGGTGATTAGAAATTCTCATTATTTAGGAATTAAATCAGTTAACATTTGTACGAAATGCAAACCATGATGAATGGCACCTTTGGCCGATGGATTTAAATAGATTTGGATTTTTATTGGTGTTTATACTTGTTTGAATCAATTAGTAGACTAGGTTGTTTAGCCACATGTGTTATATTTCATGATCAATGTATCAAAAAGTGTGTTTGGAATCAAAAGAAGAGGCTTGTTAACCAAAAATGATAGGAGCAACTCTCTCTAATTTTGTATTCAACAAATAATATCAATAAGAAATGCAATTCAAAATCAAGGACTGAATTTAATGTTAAATTGAATGGATTCATGTAATTGATGGTCCACGGGCATTTTTTTCAAAATGAATATAGTTATTAAGAAAGAGACAAAAGTTAACTTCAAAGTTATTGCATGAAAAATAGTCCTGGTAACAACAAGAGGAGCCTGATTAATATGAGGTGATTAGAAATTCTCATTATTTAGGAATTCAACCAGTTAACATTTGTACGAAATGCAAACCCAGAATAATGGCACCTTTGGCCGATGGATTTAAATAGATTTAGATTTTTATTTCTGTTTATACTTGTTTGAATCAATTAATATACGAGGTTGTTTAGCCACATATGTTATATTTCATGATCAATGTGTCAAACAGTGTGTTCCAAATCAAAAGAGGAAACTTGCTAACTATAAATGATGGGAGAAACTATCTGATTTTGAATTCAACAAATAATATCAATAAGAAATGCAATTTAAAATCAAGGACTGAATTGTTTGTTAAATTGAATGAATTCATGTAATTAATGGTCCACGGGCATTTTTTTCAAAATGAATATAGTTATCATTTCATAATTTCAATGACTTGCTTTTCATTGGAAATTCTATTAACGAATAACGTGGTCTTGAGCATCTACCATTATACCCACAATGATTGGCCATACTATTGCTATCTATAATGGAAAGGAACATGTACCCATTTATATAACAGATCGTATATATTCGATTCGTATGGAGAAGACAAAATTGTTTCAAGCACCGACAGAACCAGAAGCGCCCCTTGTTTCAAAGAGAGGAGGACATCAAGAAAGAAACAAATGTTAATTTCAAGGTTATTGCATGAAAAATAGTCCTGGTAACAACAAGAGGAGCCTAATTAACATGAGGTGATTTGAAATTCTCATTATTTAGGAATTAAATCAGTTAACATTTGTACGAAATGCAAACCATGATGAATGGCACCTTTGTCTGATGGATTTAAATAGATTTGGATTTTTATTGGTGTTTATACTTTAATATACTAGGTTGTTTAGCCACATGTGTTATACTTCATGATCAATGTATCAAAAAGTGTGTTTGGAATCAAAAGAAGAGGCTTGTTAACCAAAAATGATGGGAGCAACTCTTTAATGTTGAATTCAACAAATAATATCAATAAGAAATGCAATTCAAAATCAAGGACTGAATTGTTTGTTAAATTGAATGAATTCATGTAATTAATGGTCCACGGGCATTTTTTTCAAAGTGAATATAGTTATTAAGAAAGAAACAAATGTTAATTTCAAGGTTATTGCATGAAAAATAGTCCTGGTAACAACAAGACGAGCCTAATTAACATGAGGTGATTAGAAATTCTCATTATTTGGGAATTAAACTAGTTCACATTTGTACGAAATGCAAACCCTGATGAATGGCACCTTTTGCCAATGGATTTAAATGGATGTGGATTTTTATTAGTGTTTATACTTGTTTGAATCAATTAATAAACTAGGTTGTTTAGCCACATGTGTTATATTTCATGATCAATGGATCGAAAAGTGTGTTTGGAATCAAAAGAAGAGGCTTGGTAACCAAAAATGATGGGAGCAACTCTCCAATTTTGAATTCAACAAATAATATCAATAAGAAAAGCAATTCAAAATCAAGGACTGAATTGTTTGTTAAATTAAATGAATTCATGTAATTGATGCTCGACGAGCATTTTTTTTAAAATGAATATAGTTATTAAAAAAGAAACAAAAGTTAATTTCAAAGTTATTGCATGAAAAATAGTCCTGGTAACAACAAGAGGAGCCTGATTAACATGAGGTGATTAGAAATTCTCATTATTTAGGAATTAAACCAGTTAATATTTGTACGAAATGCAAAACCTAGAATAATGGCACCTTTGGCCGATGGATTTAAATAGATTTGGATTTTTATTGGTGTTTATACTTGTTTGAATCAATTAATATACTAGGTTGTTTCGCCACATGTGTTATACTTCACGATCAATGTATCAAAAAGTGTGTTTCGAATCAAAAGAAGAGGCTTGTTAACCAAAAATGATGGGAGCAACTCTTTAATTTTGAATTCAACAAATAATATCAACAAGAAATGCAATTCAAAATCAAGGACTGAATTGTATGTTAAATTGAATGAATTCATGTAATTGATGGTCCACGGCCATTTTTTTCAAAATGAATATAGTTATTAAGAAAGAAACAAAAGTTAACTTCAAGGTTATTGCATGAAAAATAGTCCTAGTAACAACAAGAGGAGCCTCATTAACATGAGGTGATTAGAAATTCTCATTATTTAGGAATTAAATCAGTTAACATTTGTACGAAATGCAAACCATGATGAATGGCACCTTTGGCCGATGGATTTAAATAGATTTGGATTTTTATTGGTGTTTATACTTGTTTGAATCAATTAGTAGACTAGGTTGTTTAGCCACATGTGTTATATTTCATGATCAATGTATCAAAAAGTGTGTTTGGAATCAAAAGAAGAGGCTTGTTAACCAAAAATGATAGGAGCAACTCTCTAATTTTGTATTCAACAAATAATATCAATAAGAAATGCAATTCAAAATCAAGGACTGAATTTAATGTTAAATTGAATGGATTCATGTAATTGATGGTCCACGGGCATTTTTTTCAAAATGAATATAGTTATTAAGAAAGAGACAAAAGTTAACTTCAAAGTTATTGCATGAAAAATAGTCCTGGTAACAACAAGAGGAGCCTGATTAATATGAGGTGATTAGAAATTCTCATTATTTAGGAATTCAACCAGTTAACATTTGTACGAAATGCAAACCCAGAATAATGGCACCTTTGGCCGATGGATTTAAATAGATTTAGATTTTTATTTCTGTTTATACTTGTTTGAATCAATTAATATACGAGGTTGTTTAGCCACATATGTTATATTTCATGATCAATGTGTCAAACAGTGTGTTCCAAATCAAAAGAGGAAACTTGCTAACTATAAATGATGGGAGAAACTATCTGATTTTGAATTCAACAAATAATATCAATAAGAAATGCAATTTAAAATCAAGGACTGAATTGTTTGTTAAATTGAATGAATTCATGTAATTAATGGTCCACGGGCATTTTTTTCAAAATGAATATAGTTATCATTTCATAATTTCAATGACTTGCTTTTCATTGGAAATTCTATTAACGAATAACGTGGTCTTGAGCATCTACCATTATACCCACAATGATTGGCCATACTATTGCTATCTATAATGGAAAGGAACATGTACCCATTTATATAACAGATCGTATATATTCGATTCGTATGGAGAAGACAAAATTGTTTCAAGCACCGACAGAACCAGAAGCGCCCCTTGTTTCAAAGAGAGGAGGACATCAAGAAAGAAACAAATGTTAATTTCAAGGTTATTGCATGAAAAATAGTCCTGGTAACAACAAGAGGAGCCTAATTAACATGAGGTGATTTGAAATTCTCATTATTTAGGAATTAAATCAGTTAACATTTGTACGAAATGCAAACCATGATGAATGGCACCTTTGTCTGATGGATTTAAATAGATTTGGATTTTTATTGGTGTTTATACTTTAATATACTAGGTTGTTTAGCCACATGTGTTATACTTCATGATCAATGTATCAAAAAGTGTGTTTGGAATCAAAAGAAGAGGCTTGTTAACCAAAAATGATGGGAGCAACTCTTTAATGTTGAATTCAACAAATAATATCAATAAGAAATGCAATTCAAAATCAAGGACTGAATTGTTTGTTAAATTGAATGAATTCATGTAATTAATGGTCCACGGGCATTTTTTTCAAAATGAATCTAGTTATTAAAAAAGAAACAAATGTTAATTTCAAGGTTATTGCATGAAAAATAGTCCTGGTAACAACAAGAGGAGCCTAATTAACATGAGGTGATTAGAAATTCTCATTATTTAGGAATTAAATCAATTAACATTTGCACGAAATGCAAACCTTGATGAATGGCACCTTTGTCTGATGGATTTAAATAGATTTGGATTTTTATTGGTGTTTATACTTGTTTGAATCAACTAATATACTAGGTTGTTTAGCCACATGTGTTATACTTCATGATCAATGAATCAAAAAGTGTGTTTGGAATCAAAAGAAGAGGCTTGTTGACCAAAAATGATGGGAGCAACTCTTTAATGTTGAATTCAACAAATAATATCAATCAGAAATGCAATTCAAAATCAAGGACTGAATTGTATGTTAAATTGAATGAATTCATGTAATTGATGGTCCACGGGCATTTTTTTCAAAACGAATATAGTTATTAAGAAAGAAACAGATGTTAATTTCAAGGTTATTGCATGAAAAATAGTCCTGGTAACAACAAGAGGAGCCTTATTAACATGAGGTGATTAGAAATTCTCATTATTTAGGAATTAAATCAGTTAACATTTGTACGAAATGCAAACCATGATGAATGACACCTTTGTCTGATGGATTTAAATAGATTTGGATTTTTATTGGTGTTTATACTTGTTTGAATCAATTAATATACTAGGTTGTTTAGCCACATGTGTTATGCTTCATGATCAATGTATCAAAAAGTGTGTTTGGAATCAAAAGAAGAGGCTTGTTAACCAAAAATGATGGGAGCAACTCTTTAATTTTGAATTCAACAAATAATATCAATCAGAAATGCAATTCAAAATCAAGGACTGCATTGTATGTTAAATTGAATGAATTCATGTAATTGATGGTCCACGGGCATTTTTTTCAAAACGAATATAGTTATTAAGAAAGAAACAGATGTTAATTTCAAGGGTACTGCATGAAAAATAGTCCTGGTAACAACAATAGGAGCCGAATTAACATGAGGTCATTAGAAATTGTCATTATTTTGGAATTAAACCAGTAAACATTTGTACGAAATGCAAACCCAAATGAATGGCACCTTTTGGCCATGGATTTAAATGGATTTGGAATTTTATTTGTGTTTATAATTGTTTGAATCAATTAATATACTAGGTTGTTTAGCCGCATTTGTTATACTTCGTGATCAACGTATCAAAAAGTGTGTTTGGAATCAAAAGAAGAGGCTTGTTAACCAAAAATGATAGGGGCAACTCTCTAATTTTGATTTCAACAAATAATATCAATAAGAAATGCAATTCAAAATCAAGGATTGAATTGTTTGTTAAATTGAATGAATTCATGTAATTGATGGTCCACGGGCATTTTTTTCAAAATAAATATAGTTATTATGAAAGAGACAAAAGTTAATTTCAAAGTTATTGCATGAAAAATAGTCCTGGTAACAACAAGAGGAGCCTGATTAACATGAGGTGATTAGAAATTCTCATTATTTAGGAATTCAACCAGTTAACATTTGTACGAAATGCAAACCTAGAATAATGGCACCTTTGGCCGAAGGACTTAAATAGATTTGGATTTTTATTTCTGTTTATACTTGTTTGAATCAATTAATATACTAGGTTGTTTAGCCACATGTGTTATATTTCATGATCAATGTGTCAAACAGTGTGTTCTAAATCAAAAGAGGAAACTTGCTAACTAGAAATGATGGGAGAAACTATCTGATTTTGAATTCAACAAATAATATCAATAAGAAATGCAATTCAAAATCAAGGACTGAATTGTTTGTTAAATTGAATGAATTCATGTAATTAATGGTCCACGGGCATTTTTTTCAAAATGAATATAGTTATTAAGAAAGAACCAAATGTTAATTTTAAGGTTATTGCATGAAAAATAGTCCTGGTAACAACAAGAGGAGCCTAATTAACATGAGGTGATTAGAAATTCTCATTATTTAGGAATTAAATCAGTTAACATTTGTACGAAATGCAAACCTTGATGAATGGCACCTTTGTCTGATGGATTTAAATAGATTTGGATTTTTATTGGTGTTTATACTTGTTTGAATCAATTAATATACTAGGTTGTTTAGCCACATGTGTTATACTTCATGATCAATGTATCAAAAAGTGTGTTTGGAATCAAAAGAAGAGGCTTGTTAACCAAAAATGATGGGAGCAACTCTGTAATGTTGAATTCAACAATTAATATCAATCAGAAATGCAATTCAAAATCAAGGACTGAATTGTATGTTAAATTGAATGAATTCATGTAATTGATGGTCCACGGGCATTTTTTTCAAAATGAATATAGTTATTAAGAAAGAAACAGATGTTAATTTCAAGGTTATTGCATGAAAAATAGTCCTGGTAACAACAAGAGGAGCCTAATTAACATGAGGTGATTAGAAATTCTCATTATTTAGGAATTAAATCAGTTAACATTTGTACGAAATGCAAACCTTGATGAATGGCACCTTTGTCTGATGGATTTAAATAGATTTGGATTTTTATTGGTGTTTATACTTGTTTGAATCAATTAATATACTAGGTTGTTTAGCCACATGTGTTATACTTCATGATCAATGTATCAAAAAGTGTGTTTGGAATCAAAAGAAGAGGCTTGTTAACCAAAAATGATAGGGGCAGCTCTCTAATTTTGATTTCAACAAATAATATCAATAAGAAATGCAATTCAAAATCAAGGACTGAATTGTTTGCTAAATTGAATGAATTCATATAATTGATGGTCCACAGGTATTTTTTTCAAAATGAATATAGTTATTAAGAAAGAGACAAAAGTTAATTTCAAAGTTATTGCAAGAAAAATAGTCCTGGTAACAACAAGAGGAGCCTGATTAACATGAGTTGATTAGAAATTCTCATTATTTAGGAATTCAACCAGTTAACATTTGTACAAAATGCAAACCCAGAATAATGGCACCTTTGGCCGATGGATTTAAATAGATTTGGATTTGTATTTCTGTTTATACTTGTTTGAAACAATTAAGATACTAGGTTGTTTAGCCACATGTGTTATATTTCATGATCAATGTGTCAAACAGTGTGTTCCAAATCAAAAGAGGAAACTTGCTAACTAGAAATGATGGGAGAAACTATTTGATTTTGAATTCAACAAATAATATCAATAAGAAATGCAATTCAAAATCAAGGACTGAATTGTTTGTTAAATTGAATGAATTCATGTAATTAATGGTCTACGGGCATTTTTTTCAAAATGAATATAGTTATTAAGAAAGAAACAAATGTTAATTTCAAGGTTATTGCATGAAAAATAGTCCTGGTAACAACAAGAGGAGCCTAATTAACATGAGGTGATTAGAAATTCTCATTATTTGGGAATTAAACCAGTTCACATTTGTACGAAATGCAAACCCTGATGAATGGCACCTTTTGCCAATGGATTTAAATGGATGTGGATTTTTATTAGTGTTTATACTTGTGTGAATCAATTAATAAACTAGGTTGTTTAGCCACATGTTTTATATTTCATGATCAATGGATCGAAAAGTGTGTTTGGAATCAAAAGAAGAGGCTTGGTAACCAAAAATGATGGGAGCAACTCTCCAATTTTGAATTCAATAAATAATATCAATAAGAAAAGCAATTCAAAATCAAGGACTGAATTGTTTGTTAAATTGGATGAATTCATGTAATTGATGCTCGATGGGCATTTTTTTTAAAATGAATATAGTTATTAAAAAAGATACAAAAGTTAATTTCAAAGTTATTGCATGAAAAATAGTCCTGGTAACAACAAGAGGAGCCTGATTAACATGAGGTGATTAGAAATTCTCATTATTTAGGAATTAAACCAGTTAATATTTGTACGAAATGCAAAACCTAGAATAATGGCACTTTGGCCGATGGATTTAAATAGATTTGGATTTTTATTGGTGTTTATACTTGTTTGAATCAATTAATATACTAGGTTGTTTAGCCACATGAGTTATACTTCACGATCAATGTATCAAAAAGTGTGTTTGGAATCAAAAGAAGAGGATTGTTAACCAAAAATGATGGGAGCAACTCTTTAATTTTGAATTCAACAAATAATATCAACAAGAAATGCAATTCAAAATCAAGGACTGAATTGTATGTTAAATTGAATGAATTCATGTAATTGATTAACTATATCCATTTTTTTCAAAATGAATATAGTTATTAAGAAAGAAACAAAAGTTGACTTCAAGGTTATTGCATGAAAAATAGTCCCGGTAACAACAAGAGAAGCCTCTTTAACATGAGGTGATTAGAAATTCACATTATTTAGGAATTAAATCAGATAACATTTGTACGAAATGCAAACCATGATGAATGGCACGTTTGGCCGATGGATTTAAATAGATTTGTATTTTTATTGGTGTTTATACTTGTTTAAATCAATTAATAGACTAGGTTGTTTAGCCACATGTGTTATATTTCATGATTAATGTATCAAAAAGTGTGTTTGGAATCAAAAGAAGAGGCTTGTTAACCAAAAATGATGGGAGCAACTCTTTAATTTTGAATTCAACAAATAATATCAACAAGAAATGCAATTCAAAATCAAGGACTGAATTGTATGTTAAATTGAATGAATACATGTAATTGATTAACTATATCCATTTTTTTCAAAATGAATATAGTTATTAAGAAAGAAACAAAAGTTAACTTCAAGGTTATTGCATGAAAAATAGTCCTGGTAACAACAAGAGAAGCCTCTTTAACATGAGGTGATTAGAAATTCACACTATTTAGGAATTAAATCAGATAACATTTGTACGAAATGCAAACCATGATGAATGGCACGTTTGGCCGATGGATTTAAATAGATTTGTATTTTTATTGGTGTTTATACTTGTTTAAATCAATTAATAGACTAGGTTGTTTAGCCACATGTGTTATATTTCATGATTAATGCATCAAAAAGTGTGTTTGGAATCAAAAGAAGAGGCTTGTTAACCAAAAATGATAGGAGCAACTCTCTAATTTTGTATTCAACAAATAATATCAATAAGAAATGCAATTCAAAATCAAGGACTGAATTTAACGTTAAATTGAATGGATTCATGTAATTGATGGTCCACGGGCATTTTTTTCAAAATGAATATAGTTATTAAGAAAGAGACAGTAGTTAATTTCAAAGTTATTGCATGAAAAATAGTCCTGGTAACAACAAGAGGAGCCTGAATAAAATGAGGTGATTAGAAATTCTCATTATTTAGGAATTCAACCAGTTAACATTTGTACGAAATGCAAACCCAGAATAATGGCACCTTTGGCCGATGGATTTAAATAGATTTGGATTTTTATTTCTGTTTATACTTGTTTGAATCAATTAATATACTAGGTTGTTTAGCCACATATGTTATATTTCATGATCAATGTGTGAAACAGTGTGTTCCAAATCAAAAGAGGAAACTTGCTAACTAGAAATGATGGGAGAAACAATCTGATTTTGAATTCAACAAATAATATCAATAAGAAATGCAATTCAAAATCAAGAACTGAATTGTTTGTTAAATTGAATGAATTCATGTAATTAATGGTCCACAGGCATTTTTTTCAAAATGAATATAGTTATTAAGAAAGAAACAAATGTTAATTTCAAGGTTATTGCATGAAAAATAGTCCTGGTAACAACAAGAGGAGCCTAATTAACATGAGGTGATTAGAAATTCTCATTATTTAGGAATTAAATCAGTTAACATTTGTACGAAATGCAAACCTTGATGAATGGCACCTTTGTCTGATGGATTTAAATAGATTTGGATTTTTATTGGTGTTTATACTTGTTTGAATCAATTAATATACTAGGTTGTTTAGCCACATGTGTTATACTTCATGATCAATGTATCAAAAAGTGTGTTTGGAATCAAAAGAAGAGGCTTGTTAACCAAAAATGATGGGAGCAACTCTTTAATTTTGAATTCAACAAATAATATCATTCAGAAATGCAATTCAAAATCAAGGACTGAATTGTATGTTAAATTGAATGAATTCATGTAATTGATGATCCACGGGCATTTTTTTCAAAACGAATATAGTTATTAAGAAAGAAACAGATGTTAATTTCAAGGTTATTGCATGAAAAATAGTCCTGGTAACAACAAGAGGAGCCTAATTAACATGAGGTCATTAGAAATTGTCATTATTTTGGAATGAAAACAGTAAACATTTGTACGAAATGCAAACCCAGATGAATGGCACCTTTTGGCCATGGATTTAAATGGATTTGGAATTTTATTAGTGTTTATACATGTTTGAATCAATTAATATACTAGGTTGTTTAGCCACATGTGTTATACTTCATGATCAATGTATCAAAAAGTGTGTTTGGAATCAAAAGAAGAGGCTTGTTAACCAAAAATGATAGGGGCAACACTCTAATTTTGATTTCAACAAATAATATCAATAAGAAATGCAATTCAAAATCAAGGACTGAATTGTTTGTTAAATTGAATGAATTCATGTAATTGATGGTCTACGGGCATTTTTTTCAAAATAAATATAGTTACTATGAAAGAGACAAAAGTTAATTTCAAAGTTATTGCATGAAAAATAGTCCTGGTAAAAACAACAAGAGGAGCCTGATTAACATGAGGTGATTAGAAATTCTCATTATTTAGGAATTCAACCAGTTAACATTTGTACGAAATGCAAACCCAGAATAATGGCACCTTTGGCCGATGGATTTAAATAGATTTGGGTTTTTATTTCTATTTATACTTGTTTGAATCAATTAATATACTAGGTTGTTTAGCAACATGTGTTATACTTCATGATCAATGTATCAAAAAGTGTGTTTGGAATCAAAAGAAGAGGCTTGTTAACCAAAAATGATGGGAGCAACTCTTTAATTTTGAATTCAACAAATAATATCAATCAGAAATGCAATTCAAAATCAAGGACTGAATTGTATGTTAAATTGAATGAATTCATGTAATTGATGGTCCACAGGCATTTTTTTCAAAATGAATATTGTTATTAAGAAAGAAACAAAAGTTAATTTCAAGGTTATTGCATGAAAAATAGTCCTGGTAACAACAAGAGGAGCCTGAATAACATGAGGTGATTAGAAATTCTCATTATTTAGGAATTCAACCAGTTAACATTTGTACGAAATGCAAACCCAGAATAATGGCACCTTTGGCCGATGGATTTAAATAGATTTGGATTTTTATTTCTGTTTATACTTGTTTGAATCAATTAATATACTAGGTTGTTTAGCCACATGTGTTATATTTTATGATCAATGTGTCAAACAGTGTGTTCTAAATCAAAAGAGGAAACTTGCTAACTAGAAATGATGGGAGAAACTATCTGATTTTGAATTCAACAAATAATATCAATAAGAAATGCAATTCAAAATCAAGGACTGAATTGTTTGTTAAATTGAATGAATTCATGTAATTAATGGTCCACGGGAATTTTTTTCAAAATGAATATAGTTATTAAAAAAGAAATAAATGTTAATTTCAAGGTTATTGCATGAAAAATAGTCCTGGTAACAACAAGAGGAGCCTAATTAACCTGAGGTGATTAGAAATTCTCATTATTTAGGAATTAAATCAGTTAACATTTGTACGAAATGCAAACCATGATGAATGGCACATTTGTCCGATGGATTTAAATAGATTTGGATTTTTATTGGTGTTTATACTTGTTTGAATCAATTAATATACTAGGTTGTTTAGCCACATGTGTTATACTTCATGATCAATGTATCAAAAAGTTTGTTTGGAATCAAAAGAAGAAGCTGATGGGAGCAACTCTTCAATTTTGAATTCAACAAATAATATCAATCAGAAATGCAATTGAAAATCAAGGACTGCATTGTATGTTAAATTGAATGAATTCATGTAATTGATGGTCCACGAGCATTTTTTTCAAAATGAATATAGTTATTAAGAAAGAAACAGATGTTAATTTCAAGGTTATTGCATGAAAAATAGTCCTGGTAACAACAAGAGGAGCCTAATTAACATGAGGTCATTAGAAATTCTCATTATTTAGGAATTAAACCAGTAAACATTTGTACGAAATGCAAACCTTGATGAATGGCACCTTTGTCTGATGGATTTAAATAGATTTGGATTTTTATTGGTGTTTATACTTGTTTGAATCAATTAATATACTAGGTTGTTTAGCCACATGTGTTATACTTCATGATCAATGTATCAAAAAGTGTGTTTGGAATCAAAAGAATAGGCTCGTTAGCCAAAAATGATGGGAGCAACTCTTTAATTTTGAATTCAACAAATAATATCAATCAGAAATGCAATTCAAAATCAAGGAGTGCATTGTATGTTAAATTGAATGAATTCATGTAATTGATGGTCCACGGGCATTTTTTTCAAATTGAATATATTTATTAAGAAAGAAACAGATGTTAATTTCAAGGTTATTGCATGAAAAATAGTCCTGGTAACAACAAGAGGAGCCTAATTAACATGAGGTCATTAGAAATTCTCATTATTTAGGAATTAAACCAGTAAACATTTGTATGAAATGCAAACCATGATGAATGGCACCTTTGTCCGATGGATTTAAATAGATTTGGATTTTTATTGGTGTTTATACTTGTTTGAATCAATTAATATACTAGGTTGTTTAGCCATATGTGTTATACTTCATGATCAATGTATCAAAAAGTGTGTTTGGAATCAAAAGAATAGGCTTGTTAACCAAAAATGATGGGAGCAACTCTTTAATTTTGAATTCAACAAATAATATCAATCAGAAATGCAATTCAAAATCAAGGACTGAATTGTATGTTAAATTCAATGAATTCATGTAATTGATGGTCCACTGGCATTTTTTTCAAAATGAATATAGTTGTTAAGAAAGAAACAGATGTTAATTTCAAGGTTATTGCATGAAAAATAGTCCTGGTAACAACAACAGGAGCCTAATTAACATGAGGTCATTAGAAATTCTCATTATTTAGGAATTAAACCAGTAAACATTTGTACGAAATGCAAACCATGATGAATGGCACCTTTGTCTGATGGATTTAAATAGATTTGGATTTTTATTGGTGTTTATACTTGTTTGAATCAATTAATATACTAGGTTGTTTAGCCACATGTGTTATACTTCATGATCAATGTATCAAAAAGTGTGTTTGGAATCAAAAGAAGAAGCTGATGGGAGCAACTCTTCAATTTTGAATTCAACAAATAATATCAATCAGAAATGCAATTGAAAATCAAGGACTGCATTGTATGTTACATTGAATGAATTCATGTAATTGATGGTCCACGAGCATTTTTTTCAAAATGAATATAGTTATTAAGAAAGAAACAGATGTTAATTTCAAGGTTATTGCATGAAAAATAGTCCTGGTAACAACAAGAAGAGCCTAATTAACATGAGGTCATTAGAAATTCTCATTATTTAGGAATTAAACCAGTAAACATTTGTATGAAATGCAAACCATGATGAATGGCACCTTTGTCCGATGGATTTAAATAGATTTGGATTTTTATTGGTGTTTATACTTGTTTGAATCAATTAATATACTCGGTTGTTTAGCCATATGTGTTATACTTCATGATCAATGTATCAAAAAGTGTGTTTGGAATCAAAAGAATAGGCTTGTTAACCAAAAATGATGGGAGCAACTCTTTAATTTTGAATTCAACAAATAATATCAATCAGAAATGCAATTCAAAATCAAGGACTGAATTGTATGTTCAATTCAATGAATTCATGTAATTGATGGTCCACTGGCATTTTTTTCAAAATGAATATAGTTGTTAAGAAAGAAACAGATGTTAATTTCAAGGTTATTGCATGAAAAATAGTCCTGGTAACAACAAGAGGAGCCTAATTAACATGAGGTCATTAGAAACTGTCATTATTTAGGAATTAAACCAGTAAACATTTGTACGAAATGCAAACCCAGATGAATGGCACCTTTTGCCAATGGATTTAAATGGATTAGGAATTTTATTAGTGTTTATACTTGTTTGAATCTATTAATATACTAGGTTGTTTAGCCACATGTGTTATACTTCGTGATCAATGTATCAAAAAGTGTGTTTGGAATCAAAAGAAGAGGCTTGTTAACCAAAAATGATAACGGCAACTCTCTAATTTTGATTTCAATAAATAATATCAATAAGAAATGCAATTCAAAATCAAGGACTGAATTGTTTGTTAAATTGAATGAATTCATGTAAATGATGGTCCACGGGCATTTTTTTCAAAATGAATATAGTTATTAAGAAAGAGACAAAAGTTAATTTCAAAGTTATTGCATGAAAAATAGTCCTGGTAATAACAAGAGGAGCCTAATTAACATGAGGTGATTAGAAATTCTCATTATTTAAGAATTAAATCAGTTAACATTTGTACGAAATGCAAACCATCATGAATGGCACATTTGTCCGATGGATTTAAATAGATTTGGATTTTTATTGGTGTTTATACTTGTTTGAATCAATTAATATACTAGGTTGTTTAGCCACATGTGTTATACTTCATGATCAATGTATCAAAAAGTGTGCTTGGAATCAAAAGAAGAGGCTTGTTAACCAAAAATGATAGGGGCAACTCTCTAACTTTGATTTCAACAAATAATATCAATAAGAAATGCAATTCAAAATCAAGGACTGAATTGTTTGTTAAATTGAATGAATTCATGTAAGTGATGGTCCACGGGCATTTTTTTGAAAATGAATATAGTTATTATGAAAGAAACAAATGTTAATTTCAAGGTTATTGCATGAAAAATAGTCCTGGTAACAACAATAGGAGCCTAATTAACATGAGGTGATTAGAAATTCTCATTATTTAGGAATTAAATCAGTTAACATTTGTACGAAATGCAAACCCAGATGAATGGCACCTTTTGGCAATGGATTTAAATGGATTTGGAATTTTATTAGTGTTTATACTTGTTTGAATCAATTAATATACTAGGTTATTTAGCGACATGTGTTATACTTCGTGATAAATGTATCAAAAAGTGTGTTTGGAATCAAAAGAAGAGGCTTGTTAACCAAAAATGATAGGGGCAACTCTCTAACTTTGATTTCAACAAATAATATCAATAAGAAATGCAATTCAAAATCAAGGACTGAATTGTTTGTTAAATTGAATGAATTCATGTAATTGATGGTCCACGGGCATTTTTTTGAAAATGAATATAGTTATTATGAAAGAAACAAATGTTAATTTCAAGGTTATTGCATGAAAAATAGTCCTGGTAACAACAAGAGGAGCCTAATTAACATGAGGTGATTAGAAATTCTCATTATTTAGGAATTAAATCAGTTAACATTTGTACGAAATGCAAACCCAGATGAATGGCACCTTTTGGCAATGGATTTAAATGGATTTGGAATTTTATTAGTGTTTATACTTGTTTGAATCAATTAATATACTAGGTTGTTTAGCCACATGTGTTATACTTCGTGATCAATGTATCAAAAAGTGTGTTTGGAATCAAAAGAAGAGGCTTGTTAACCAAAAATGATAGGGTCAACTCTCTAATTTTGATTTCAATAAATAATATCAATAAGAAATGCAATTCAAAATCAAGGACTGAATTGTTTGTCAAATTGAATGAATTCATGTAATTGATGGTCCACGGGCATTTTTTTCAAAATGAATATAGTTATTAAGAAAGAGACAAAAGTTAATTTCAAAGTTATTGCATGAAAAATAGTCCTGGTAACAACAAGAAGAGCTTGATTAACATGAGGTGATTAGAAATTCTCATTATTTAGGAATTCAAACAGTTAACATTTGTACGAAATGCAAACCCAGAATAATGGCACCTTTGGCCGATGGATTTAAATAGATTTGGATTTTTATTTCTGTTTATACTTGTTTGAATCAATTAATATACTAGGTTGTTTAGCCACATGTGTTATATTTTATGATCAATGTGTCAAACAGTGTGTTCTAAATCAAAAGAGGAAACTTTCTAACCAAAAATGATGGGAGCAACTCTTTAATTTTGAATTCAACAAATAATATCAATCAGAAATGCAATTCAAAATCAAGGACTGAATTGTATCTTAAATTCAATGAATTCATGTAATTGATGGTCCACAGCCATTTTTTTCAAAATGAATATTGTTGTTAAGAAAGAAACAGATGTTAATTTCAAGGTTATTGCATGAAAAATAGTCATGGTAACAACAAGAGGAGCCTAATTAACATTTGGTGATTAGAAATTCTCATTATTTAGGAATTAAATCAGTTAACATTTGTACGAAATGCAAACCATCATGAATGGCACATTTGTCCTATGGATTTAAATAGATTTGGATTTTTATTGGTGTTTATACTTGTTTGAATCAATTAATATACTAGGTTGTTTAGCCACATGTGTTATACTTCGTGATCAATGTATCAAAAAGTGTGTTTGGAATCAAAAGAAGAGGCTTGTTAACCAAAAATGATAGGGGCAACTCTCTAATTTTGATTTCAACAAATAATATCAATAAGAAATGCAATTCAAAATCAAGGACTGAATTGTATGTTAAATTGAATGAATTCATGCAATTGATGGTCCATGGGCATTTTTTTCAAAATAAATATAGTTACTATGAAAGAGACAAAAGTTAATTTCAAAGTTATTGCATGAAAAATAGTCCTGGTAACAACAAGAGGAGCCTGATTAACATGAGGTGATTAGAAATTCTCATTATTTAGGAATTCAACCAGTTAAACATTTGTACGAAATGCAAACCCAGAAAAATGGCACCTTTGGCCGATGGATTTAAATAGATTTGGATTTTTATTTCTGTTTTATACTTGTTTGAATCAATTAATATACTAGGTTGTTTAGCCACATGTGTTATACTTCATGATCAATGTATCAAAAAGTGTGTTTGGAATCAAAAGAAGAGGCTTGTTAACCAAAAATGATGGGAGCAACTCTTTAATTTTGAATTCAACAAATAATATCAATCAGAAATGCAATTCAAAATCAAGGACTGAATTGTATGTTAAATTGAATGAATTCATGTAATTGATGGTCCACGGGCATTTTTTTCAAAATGAATATAGTTATTAAGAAAGAAACAGATGTTAATTTCAAGGTTATTGCATGAAAAATTGTCCTGGTAACAACAAGAGGAGCCTAATTAACATGAGGTCATTAGAAATTGTCATTATTTAGGAATTAAACCAGTAAACATTTGTACGAAATGCAAACCCAGATGAATGGCACCTTTTGCCAATGGATTTAAATGGATTTGGAATTTTATTAGTGTTTATACTTGTTTGAATCAATTAATATACTAGGTTGTTTAGCTACATGTGTTATACTTCGTGATCAATGTATCAAAAAGTGTGTTTGGAATCAAATGAAGAGGCTTGTTAACCAAAAATGATAGGGGCAACTCTCTAATTTTGATTTCAACAAATAATATCAATAAGAAATGCAATTCAAAATCAAGGACTGAATTGTTTGTTAAATTGAATGAATTCATGTAATTGATGGTCCACGGGCATTTTTTTCAAAATGAATATAGTTATTAAGAAAGAGACAAAAGTTAATTTCAAAGTTATTGCATGAAAAATAGTCCTGGTAACAACAAGAGGAGCCTGATTAACATGAGGTGATTAGAAATTCTCATTATTTAGGAATTCAACCAGTTAACATTTGTACGAAATGCAAACCCAGAATAATGGCACCTTTGGCCGATGGATTTAAATAGATTTGGATTTTTATTTCTGTTTATACATGTTTGAATCAATTAATATACTAGGTTGGTTTAGCCACACATGTGTTATACTTCATGATCAATGTGTCAAAAAGTGTGTTCCAAATCAAAAGAGGAAACTTGTTAACTAAAAATGATGGGAGAAACTATCTGATTTTGAATTCAACAAATAATATCAATAAGAAATGCAATTCAAAATCAAGGACTGAATTGTTTGTTAAATTGAATGAATTCATGTAATTAATGGTCCACGGGCATTTTTTTCAAAATGAATATAGTTATTAAGAAAGAAACAAATGTTAATTTCAAGGTTATTGCATGAAAAATAGTCCTGGTAACAACAAGAGGAGCCTAATTAACATGAGGTGATTAGAAATTCTCATTATTTAGGAATTAAATCAGTTAAACATTTGTACGAAAATGCAAACCATGATGAATGGCACATTTGTCCGATGGATTTAAATAGATTTGGATTTTTTTATTGGTGTTTATACTTGTTTGAATCAATTAATATACTAGGTTGTTTAGCCACATGTGTTATACTTCATGATCAATGTATCAAAAAGTGTGTTTGGAATCAAAAGAAGAGGCTTGTTAACCAAAAATGATGGGAGCAACTCTTTAAGTTTGAATTCAACAAATAATATCAATCAGAAATGCAATTCAAAATCAAGGTCTGAATTGTATGTTAAATTGAATGAATTCATGTAATTGATGGTCCACGGGCATTTTTTTCAAAATGAATATAGTTATTAAGAAAGAAACAGATGTTAATTTCAAGGTTATGGCATGAAAAATTGTCCTGGTAACAACAAGAGGAGCCTAATTAACATGAGGTCATTAGAAATTGTCATTATTTAGGAATTAAACCAGTAGACATTTGTACGAAATGCAAACCCAGATGAATGACAACTTTTGCCAATGGATTTAAATGGATTTGGAATTTTATTAGTGTTTATACTTGTTTGAATCAATTAATATACTAGGTTGTTTAGCCACATGTGTTATACTTCGAGATCAATGTATCAAAAAGTGTGTTTGGAATCAAAAGAAGAGGCTTGTTAACCAAAAATGATAGGGGCAACTCTCTAATTTTGATTTCAACAAATAATATCAATAAGAAATGCAATTCAAAATCAAGGACTGAATTGTTTGTTAAATTGAATGAATTCATGTAATTGATGGTCCACGGGCATTTTTTTCAAAATGAATATAGTTATTAAGAAAGAGACAAAAGTTAATTTCAACGTTATTGCATGAAAAATAGTCCTGGTAACAACAAGAGGAGCCTGATTAACATGAGGTGATTAGAATTTCTCATTATTTAGGAATTAAACCAGTTAATATTTGTACGAAATGCAAAACCTAGAATAATGGCACCTTTGGCCGATGGATTTAAATGGATTTGGAATTTTATTAGTGTTTACACTTGTTTGAATCAATTAATATACTAGGTTGTTTAGCCGCATGTGTTATACATCACGATCAATGTATCAAAAAGTGTGTTTGGAATCAAAAGAAGAGGCTTGTTAACCAAAAATGATGGGAGCAACTCTTTAATTTTGAATTCAACAAATAATATCAATAAGAAATGCAATTCAAAATCAAGGACTGAATTGTTTGTTAAATTGAATGAATTCATGTAATTGATGGTCCACGGGCATTTTTTTCAAAATGAATATAGTTATTAAGAAAGAGACATAAGTTAATTTCAAAGTTATTGCATGAAAAATAGTCCTGGTAACAACAAGAGGAGCCTGATTAACATGAGGTGATTAGAAATTCTCATTATTTAGGAATTCAACCAGTTAACATTTGTACGAAATGCAAACCCAGAATAATGGCACATTTGGCCGATGGATTTAAATAGATTTGGATTTTTATTTCTGTTTATACATGTTTGAATCAATTAATATACTAGGTTGGTTAGCCACATGTGTTATAATTCATGATCAATGTGTCAAACAGTGTGTTCCAAATCAAAAGAGGAAACTTGCTAACTAGAAATGATGGGAGAAACTATCTGATTTTGAATTCAACAAATAATATCAATAAGAAATGCAATTCAAAATCAAGGACTGAATTGTTTGTTAAATTGAATGAATTCATGTAATTAATGGTCCACGGGCATTTTTTTCAAAATGAATATAGTCATTAAGAAAGAAACAAATGTTAATTTCAAGGTTATTGCATGAAAAATAGTCTTGGTAACAACAAGAGGAGCCTAATTAACATGAGGTGATTAGAAATTCTCATTATTTAGGAATTAAACCAGATAATATTTGTACGAAATGCAAAACCTAGAATAATGGCACCTTTGGCCGATGGATTTAAATAGATTTGGATTTTTATTGGTGTTTATACTTGTTTGAATCAATTAATATTCTAGGTTGTTTAGCCACATGTGTTATACTTCACGATCAATGTATCAAAAAGTGTGTTTGGAATGAAAAGAAGAGGCTTGTTAACCAAAAATGATGGGAGCAACTCTTTAATTTTGAATTCAACAAATAATATCAACAAGAAATGAAATTCAAAATCAAGGACTGAATTGTATGTTAAATTGAATGAATTCATGTAATTGATGGTCCACGGCCATTTTTTTCAAAATGAATATAGTTATTAAGAAAGAAACAAAAGTTAACTTCAAGGTTATTGCATGAAAAATAGTCCTGGTAACAACAAGAGGAGCCACATTAACATGAGGTGATTAGAAATTCTCATTATTTTGGAATTAAATCAGTTAACATTTGTACGAAATGCAAACCATGATGAATGGCACCTTTGGCCGATGGATTTAAATAGATTTGGATTTTTATTGGTGTTTATACTTGTTTGAATCAATTAATAGACTAGGTTGTTTAGCCACGTGTTATATTTCATGATCAATGTATCAAAAAGTGTGTTTGGAATCAAAAGAAGAGGCTTGTTAACCAAAAATGATAGGAGCAACTCTCTAATTTTGTATTCAACAAATAATATCAATAAGAAATGCAATTCAAATCAAGGACTGAATTAAATGTTAAATTGAATGGATTCATGTAATTGATGGTCCACGGGCATTTTTTTCAAAATGAATATAGTTATTAAGAAAGAGACAAAAGTTAATTTCAAGGTTATTGCATGAAAAATAGTCCTGGTAACAACAAGAGGAGCCTAATTAACATGAGGTGATTAGAAATTCTCATTATTTAGGAATTAAATCAGTTAACATTTGTACGAAATGCAAACCATGATGAATGGCACATTTGTCCGATGGATTTAAATAGATTTGGATTTTTATTGGTGTTTATACTTGTTTGAATCAATTAATATACTAGGTTGTTTAGCCACATGTGTTATACTTCATGATCAATGTATCAAAAAGTGTGTTTGGAATCAAAAGAAGAAGCTTGTTAACCAAAAATGATGGGAGCAACTCTTTAATTTTGAATTCAACAAATAATATCAATCAGAAATGCAATTCAAAATCAAGGACTGCATTGTATGTTAAATTGAATGAATTCATGTAATTGATGGTCCACGGGCATTTTTTTCAAAATGAATATAGTTATTAAGAAAGAAACAGATGTTAATTTCAAGGTTATTGCATGAAAAATAGTCCTGGTAACAACAAGAGGAGCCTAATTAACATGAGGTCATTAGAAATTCTCATTATTTAGGAATTAAACCAGTAAACATTTGTACAAAATGCAAACCATGATGAATGGCACATTTGTCTGATGGATTTAAATAGATTTGGATTTTTATTGGTGTTTATACTTGTTTGAATCAATTAATATACTAGGTTGTTTAGCCACATGTGTTATACTTCATGATCAATGTATCAAAAAGTGTGTTTGGAATCAAAAGAATAGGCTTGTTAACCAAAAATGATGGGAGCAACTCTTTAATTTTGAATTCAACAAATAATATCAATCAGAAATGCAATTCAAAATCAAGGACTGAATTGTATGTTAAATTCAATGAATTCATGTAATTGATGGTCCACGGGCATTTTTTTCAAAATGAATATAGTTGTTAAGAAAGAAACAGATGTTAATTTCAAGGTTATTGCATGAAAAATAGTCCTGGTAACAACAAGAGGAGCCTAATTAACATGAGGTCATTAGAAATTGTCATTATTTAGGAATTAAACCAGTAAACATTTGTACGAAATGCAAATCCAGATGAATGGTACCTTTTGCCAATGGATTTAAATGGATTTGGAATTTTATTAGTGTTTATACTGGTTTGAATCAATTAATATACTAGGTTGTTTAGCCACATGTGTTATACTTCGTGATCAATGTATCAAAAAGTGTGTTTGGAATCAAAAGAAAGAGGCTTGTTAACCAAAAATGATAGGGGCAACTCTCTATTTGATTTCAACAAATAATATCAATCAGAAATGTAATTCAAAATCAAGGACTGAATTGTTTGTTAAATTGAATGAATTCATGTAATTGATGGTCCACGGGCATTTTTTTCAAAATAAATATAGTTACTATGAATGAGACAAAAGTTAATTTCAAAGTTATTGCATGAAAAATAGTCCTGGTAACAACAAGAGGAGCCTGATTAACATGAGGTGATTAGAAATTCTCATTATTTAGGAATTCAAC
>JBAPLH010000927.1:0-15696 GCA_037897445.1 Ceriops zippeliana | reverse complement strand
GTCCAACATCCAAATGTGTCATTCAACTTGAATTGCATTTCATGCCAATGTGAAACTTGTTTAATTTACTAATTAATGAGACTTTCTAATCACCTTAATCTAATTAGGGTCCTCTTCTTGTTACAAGAACTATTTTTCATGCATTAAACATTAAATTATCTATTGACTCTTTCTTAACGACTATATTCATTATGAAAACAATTTCCATGAATCGTCTATGACATGAA
Source organism: Ceriops zippeliana (assembly GCA_037897445.1). Classification (NCBI taxonomy): domain Eukaryota; kingdom Viridiplantae; phylum Streptophyta; class Magnoliopsida; order Malpighiales; family Rhizophoraceae; genus Ceriops; species Ceriops zippeliana. The sequence goes on along the minus strand of JBAPLH010000927.1, from coordinate 15,469 downwards.
TTCATTCAATTGCAACAAACAATAGAGTTCTTGATCTCGAATTGCATCTCCTATTGATATTAATTGGTTGAATTCTAAAATAAAGAGTACCTCCCATCATTTCTGGTTAGCAAGTCGAATCATTTGATTCCAAACACACTTTTTGATAAAGCAATAATGAAATTGACATATGTTGCTACACAATGAAGTGTATTAATTAAATCAAACATGTATTAACACCATTATTACTCCAAATCTGTTTGCGTCCATCAGCCAAATGAGTCATTCATCTTGGATAGCATTTCATGCCAATGTGAACTTATTTAATAACTGAATAATGAGACTTTCTAATCACCTTAAGATAATTAGGCTCCTCTTCTTGTTACAAGAACTATTTTTCATTCATTAACCATGAAATAATCTTTTGACTCTTTCTTAACGACCATATTCATTACGAAAACATTTTCAATGAATCGTGAATAACATGAATTCATTCAATTGCAAGAAACAATAGAGTTCTTGACCTCGAATTGCATTTCCTATTGATATTAATTGGTTGAATTCCAAAATAAAGAGTACATCCCATCATTTATGGTTAGCATGTAGAATCTTTTGATTCCAAACACACTTTTTGATACAGCGATAATGAAATTGGCATATGTTTCTAACCAATGAAGCATATTAATTAAATCAAACAAGTATTAACACCATTATTACTCCAAATCTGTCTGCGTCCAACATCCAAATGTGTCATTCACCTTGGATTGCATTTCATGCCAATGTGAACTTGTTTAATTACTAATTAATGAGACTTTCTAATCACCTTAACCTAATTAGGGTCCTCTTCTTGTTACAAGAACTATTTTTCATGCATTAACCATTAAATTATCTGTGGACACTTTCTTAACGACTATCTTCATTATGAAAACAATTTCCATGAATCGTCTATAACATGAATTCATTCAATTGCAACAAACAATAGAGTTCTTGATCTCGAATTGCATCTCCTGTTGATATTAATAGGTTGAATTTTAAAATAAAGAGTACCTCCCATCATTTCTGGTTAGCATGTCGAATCATTTGATTCCAAACACACTTTTTGATAAAGCGATAATGAAATTGACATATGTTGCTAAACAATGAAGTGTATTAATTAAATCAAACAAGTATTAACACCATTATTACTCCAAATCTGTTTGCGTCCACTATCCAAATGTGTCATTCTCCTTGGATTGCATTTCATGCCAATGTGAACTTGTTTAATTACTAATTAATGAGACTTTCTAATCACCTTAAGATAATTAGGGTCCTCTTCTTGTTACAAGAACTATTTTTCATGCATTAAACATTAAATTATCTGTGGAGACTTTCTTAACGACTATCTTCATTATGAAAAACAATTTCCATGAATCGTCTATAACATGAATTCATTCAATTGCAACAAACAATAGAATTCTTGATCTGGAATTGCATTTCTTATTGATATTAATTGGTTGAATTCTAAAATAAAGAGTACCTCCCATCATTTCTGGTTAGCAAGTCGAATCATTTCATTCCAAGCTCACATTTTTGATAAAGCGATAATGAAATTGACATATGTTGCTAAACAATGAAGTATATTAATTAAATCAAACAAGTATTAACACCATTATTACTCCAAATCTGTTTGCGTCCATCAGCCAAATGAGTCATTCGTCTTGGATAGCATTTCATGCCAATGTGAACTTATTTAATAACTAAATAATGAGACTTTCTAATCACCTTAAGATAATTAGGCTCCTCTTCTTGTTACAAGAACTATTTTTCATCCATTAAACATTAAATTATCTGTTGACTCTTTCTTAACGACTATATTCATTATGAAAACAATTTCCATGAATCGTCTATGACATGAATTCATTCAATTGCAACAAACAATAGAGTTCTTGATCTCGAATTGCATCTCCTATTGATATTAATTGGTTGAATTCTAAAATAAAGAGTACCTCCCATCATTTCTGGTTAGCAAGTCGAATCATTTGATTCAAAACACACTTTTTGATAAAGCGATAATGAAATTGACATATGTTACTAAACAATGAAGTCTATTAATTAAATCAAACAAGTATTAACACCATTATTACTCCAAATCTGTTTGCGTCCATCAGCCAAATGAGTCATTCGTCTTGGATAGCATTTCATGCCAATGTGAACTTATTTAATAACTAAATAATGAGACTTTCTAATCACCTTAAGATAATTAGGCTCCTCTTCTTGTTACAAGAACTATTTTTCATTCATTAAGCACGAAATAATCTTTTGAGTCTTTCTTAACGACCATATTCATTACGAAAATATTTTCAATGAATCGTCTATAACATGAATTCATTCAATTGCAAGAAACAATAGAGTTCTTGACCTTGAATTTCATTTCTTATTGATATTAATTGGTTGAAATCTAAAATAAAGAGTACCTCCCATCATTTCTGGTTAGCAAGTCGAATCATTTGATTCCAAACACACTTTTTGATAAAGCGATAATGAAATTGACCTATATTGCTAAACAATGAAGTGTATTAATTAAATCAAACAAGTATTAACACCATTATTACTCCAAATCTGTTTGCGTCCAACATCCGAATGTGTCATTCACCTTGGATTGCATTTCATGCCAATGTGAACTTGTTTAATTACTAATTAATGAGACTTTCTAATCACCTTAATCTAATTAGCCACCTTTTCTTGTTACAAGAACTATTTTTCATGCATTAGCCATTAAATTATCTGTGGAGACTTTCTTAACGACTATCTTCATTATGAAAACAATTTCCATGAATCGTCTATAACATGAATTCATTCAATTGCAACAAACAATAGAATTCTTGATCTGGAATTGCATTTCTTATTGATATTAATTGGTTGAATTCTAAAATAAAGAGTACCTCCCATCATTTCTGGTTAGCAAGTCGAATCATTTCATTCCAAGCTCACATTTTGATAAAGCGATAATGAAATTGACATATGTTGCTAAACAATGAAGTATATTAATTAAATCAAACAAGTATTAACACCATTATTACTCCAAATCTGTTTGCGTCCATCAGCCAAATGTGCCATTCAACTTGGATTGCATTTCATCCCAATGTGAACTTGTTTAGTTCTTAAATAATGAGACTTTCTAATCACCTCAAGCAAATTAGGCTCCTCTTCTTGTTACAAGAACTATTTTTCATGCATTAAACATTAAATTATCTGTTGACTCTTTCTTAACGACTATATTCATTATGAAAACAATTTCCATGAATCGTCTATGACATGAATTCATTCAATTGCAACAAACAATAGAGTTCTTGATCTCGAATTGCATCTCCTATTGATATTAATTGGTTGAATTCTAAAATAAAGAGTACCTCCCATCATTTCTGGTTAGCAAGTCGAATCATTTGATTCCAAACACACTTTTTGATAAAGCAATAATGAAATTGACATATGTTGCTACACAATGAAGTGTATTAATTAAATCAAACATGTATTAACACCATTATTACTCCAAATCTGTTTGCGTCCATCAGCCAAATGAGTCATTCATCTTGGATAGCATTTCATGCCAATGTGAACTTATTTAATAACTGAATATTGAGACTTTCTAATCACCTTAAGATAATTAGGCTCCTCTTCTTGTTACAAGAACTATTTTTCATTCATTAACCATGAAATAATCTTTTGACTCTTTCTTAACGACCATATTCATTACGAAAACATTTTCAATGAATCGTGAATAACATGAATTCATTCAATTGCAAGAAACAATAGAGTTCTTGACCTCGAATTGCATTTCCTATTGATATTAATTGGTTGAATTCCAAAATAAAGAGTACATCCCATCATTTATGGTTAGCATGTAGAATCTTTTGATTCCAAACACACTTTTTGATATAGCGATAATGAAATTGACATATGTTGCTAACCAATGAAGCATATTAATTAAATCAAACAAGTATTAACACCATTATTACTCGAAATCTGTCTGCGTCCAACATCCAAATGTGTCATTCACCTTGGATTGCATTTCATGCCAATGTGAACTTGTTTAATTACTAATTAATGAGACTTTCTAATCACCTTAATCTAATTAGGGTCCTCTTCTTGTTACAAGAACTATTTTTCATGCATTAACCATTAAATTATCTGTGGACACTTTCTTAACGACTATCTTCATTATGAAAACAATTTCCATGAATCGTCTATAACATGAATTCATTCAATTGCAACAAACAATAGAGTTCTTGATCTCGAATTGCATCTCCTGTTGATATTAATAGGATGAATTTTAAAATAAAGAGTACCTCCCATCATTTCTGGTTAGCAAGTCGAATCATTTGATTCCAAACACACTTTTTGATAAAGCGATAATGAAATTGACATATGTTGCTAAACAATGAAGTGTATTAATTAAATCAAACAAGTATTAACACCATTATTACTCCAAATCTGTTTGCGTCCACTATCCAAATGTGTCATTCTCCTTGGATTGCATTTCATGCCTATGTGAACTTGTTTAATTACTAATTAATGAGACTTTCTAATCACCTTAAGATAATTAGGGTACTCTTCTTGTTACAAGAACTATTTTTCATGCATTAAACATTAAATTATCTGTGGACTTTTCTTAACGACTATCTTCATTATGAAAACAATTTCCATGAATCGTCTATAACATGAATTCATTCAATTGCAACAAACAATAGAATTCTTGATCTCGGAATTGCATTTCTTATTGATATTAATTGGTTGAATTCTAAAATAAAGAGTACCTCCCATCATTTCTGGTTAGCAAGTCGAATCATTTCATTCCAAGCTCACATTTTGATAAAGCGATAATGAAATTGACATATGTTGCTAAACAATGAAGTATATTAATTAAATTAAACAAGTATTAACACCATTATTACTCCAAATCTGTTTGCGTCCATCAGCCAAATGAGTCATTCGTCTTGGATAGCATTTCATGCCAATGTGAACTTATTTAATAACTAAATAATGAGACTTTCTAATCACCTTAAGATAATTAGGCTCCTCTTCTTGTTACAAGAACTATTTTTCATGCATTAACCATTAAATTATCTTTGGACACTTTCTTAACGACTATCTTCATTATGAAAACAATTTCCATGAATCGTCTATGACATGAATTCATTCAATTGCAACAATCAATAGAGTTCTTGATCTCGAATTGCATCTCCTATTGATATTAATTGGTTGAATTCTAAAATAAAGAGTACCTCCCATCATTTCTGGTTAGCAAGTCGAATCATTTGATTCCAAACACACTTTTTGATAAAGCGATAATGAAATTGACATATGTTGCTACACAATGAAGTGTATTAATTAAATCAAACAAGTATTAACACCATTATTACTCCAAATCTGTTTGCGTCCACTATCCAAATGTGTCATTCTCCTTGGATTGCATTTCATGCCTATGTGAACTTGTTTAATTACTAATTAATGAGACTTTCTAATCACCTTAAGATAATTAGGGTCCTCTTCTTGTTACAAGAACTATTTTTCATGCATTAAACATTAAATTATCTGTGGAGACTTTCTTAACGACTATCTTCATTATGAAAACAATTTCCATGAATCGTCTATAACATGAATTCATTCAATTGCAACAAACAATAGAATTCTTGATCTGGAATTGCATTTCTTATTGATATTAATTGGTTGAATTCTAAAATAAAGAGTACCTCCCATCATTTCTGGTTAGCAAGTCGAATCATTTCATTCCAAGCTCACATTTTGATAAAGCGATAATGAAATTGACATATGTTGCTAAACAATGAAGTATATTAATTAAATCAAACAAGTATTAACACCATTATTACTCCAAATCTGTTTGCGTCCATCAGCCAAATGAGTCATTCGTCTTGGATAGCATTTCATGCCAATGTGAACTTATTTAATAACTAAATAATGAGACTTTCTAATCACCTTAAGATAATTAGGCTCCTCTTCTTGTTACAAGAACTATTTTTCATGCATTAAACATTAAATTATCTGTTGACTCTTTCTTAACGACTATATTCATTATGAAAATCAATTTCCATGAATCGTCTATGACATGAATTCATTCAATTGCAACAAACAATAGAGTTCTTGATCTCGAATTGCATCTCCTATTGATATTAATTGGTTGAATTCTAAAATAAAGAGTACCTCCCATCATTTCTGGTTAGCAAGTCGAATCATTTGATTCAAAACACACTTTTTGATAAAGCGATAATGAAATTGACATATGTTGCTAAACAATGAAGTGTATTAATTAAATCAAACAAGTATTAACACCATTATTACTCCAAATCTGTTTGCGTCCATCAGCCAAATGAGTCATTCGTCTTGGATAGCATTTCATGCCAATGTGAACTTATTTAATTACTAAATAATGAGACTTTCTAATCACCTTAAGATAATTAGGCTCCTCTTCTTGTTACAAGAACTATTTTTCATTCATTAACCATGAAATTATCTGTTGACTCTTTCTTAACGACTATATTCATTATGAAAACAATTTTCAATGAATCGTCTATAACATGAATTCATTCAATTGCAACAAACAATAGAGTTCTTGACCTCGAATTGCATTTCCTATTGATATTAATTGGTTGAATTCCAAAATAAAGAGTACATCCCATCATTTATGGTTAGCATGTAGAATCTTTTGATTCCAAACACACTTTTTGATACAGCGATAATGAAATTGACATATGTTGCTAACCAATGAAGTATATTAATTAAATCAAACAAGTATTAACACCATTATTACTCCAAATCTGTTTGCGTCCATCAGCCAAATGAGTCATTCGTCTTGGATAGCATTTCATGCCAATGTGAACTTATTTAATAACTGAATAATGAGACTTTCTAATCACCTTAAGATAATTAGGCTCCTCTTCTTGTTACAAGAACTATTTTTCATTCATTAACCATGAAATAATCTTTTGACTCTTTCATAACGACCATATTCATTACGAAAACATTTTCAATGAATCGTCTATACATGAATTCATTCAATTGCAAGAAACATAGAGTTCTTGACCTCGAATTGCATTTCCTATTGATATTAATTGGTTGAATTCCAAAATAAAGAGTACATCCCATCATTTATGGTTAGCATGTAGAATCTTTTGATTCCAAACACACTTTTTGATACAGCGATAATGAAATTGCATATGTTGCTAACCAATGAAGTATATTAATTAAATCAAACAAGTATTAACACCATTATTACTCCAAATCTGCCTGCGTCCAACATCCAAATGTGTCATTCACCATGGATTGCATTTCATGCCAATGTGAACTTGTTTAATTACTAATTAATGAGACTTTCTAATCACCTTAATCTAATTAGGGTCCTCTTCTTGTTACAAGAACTATTTTTCATGCATTAACCATTAAATTATCTGTGGACACTTTCTTAACGACTATCTTCATTATGAAAACAATTTCCATGAATCGTCTATGACATGAATTCATTCAATTGCAACAAACAATAGAGTTCTTGATCTCGAATTGCATCTCCTATTGATATTAATTGGTTGAATTTTAAAATAAAGAGTACCTCCCATCATTTCTGGTTAGCAAGTCGAATCATTTGATTCCAAACAAACTTTTTGATAAAGCGATAATGAAATTGACATATGTTGCTACACAATGAAGTGTATTAATTAAATCAAACAAGTATTAACACCATTATTACTCCAAATCTGTTTGCGTCCATCAGCCAAATGAGTCATTCGTCTTGGATAGCATTTCATGCCAATGTGAACTTATTTAATAACTGAATAATGAGACTTTCTAATCACCTTAAGATAATTAGGCTCCTCTTCTTGTTACAAGAACTATTTTTCATTCATTAACCATGAAATAATCTTTTGACTCTTTCATAACGACCATATTCATTACGAAAACATTTTCAATGAATCGTCTATACATGAATTCATTCAATTGCAAGAAACATAGAGTTCTTGACCTCGAATTGCATTTCCTATTGATATTAATTGGTTGAATTCCAAAATAAAGAGTACATCCCATCATTTATGGTTAGCATGTAGAATCTTTTGATTCCAAACACACTTTTTGATACAGCGATAATGAAATTGCATATGTTGCTAACCAATGAAGTATATTAATTAAATCAAACAAGTATTAACACCATTATTACTCCAAATCTGCCTGCGTCCAACATCCAAATGTGTCATTCACCATGGATTGCATTTCATGCCAATGTGAACTTGTTTAATTACTAATTAATGAGACTTTCTAATCACCTTAATCTAATTAGGGTCCTCTTCTTGTTACAAGAACTATTTTTCATGCATTAACCATTAAATTATCTGTGGACACTTTCTTAACGACTATCTTCATTATGAAAACAATTTCCATGAATCGTCTATAACATGAATTCATTCAATTGGAACAAACAATAGTGTTCTTGATCTCGAATTGCATCTCCTATTGATATTAATTGGTTGAATTCTAAAATAAAGAGTACCTCCCATCATTTCTGGTTAGCAAGTCGAATCATTTGATTCCAAACACACTTTTTGATAAAGCGATAATGAAATTGACATATGTTGCTAAACAATGAAGTGTATTAATTAAATCAAACAAGTATTAACACCATTATTACTCCAAATCTGTTTGCGTCCAACATCCAAATGTGTCATTCACCTTGGATTGCATTTCATGCCAATGTGAACTTGTTTAATTACTAATTAATGAGACTTTCTAATCACCTTAATCTAATTAGGGTCCTCTTCTTGTTACAAGAACTATTTTTCATGCATTAACCATTAAATTATCTTTGGACACTTTCTTAACGACTATCTTCATTATGAAAACAATTTCCATGAATCGTCTATGACATGAATTCATTCAATTGCAACAATCAATAGAGTTCTTGATCTCGAATTGCATCTCCTATTGATATTAATTGGTTGAATTCTAAAATAAAGAGTACCTCCCATCATTTCTGGTTAGCAAGTCGAATCATTTGATTCCAAACACACTTTTTGATAAAGCGATAATGAAATTGACATATGTTGCTACACAATGAAGTGTATTAATTAAATCAAACAAGTATTAACACCATTATTACTCCAAATCTGTTTGCGTCCACTATCCAAATGTGTCATTCTCCTTGGATTGCATTTCATGCCTATGTGAACTTGTTTAATTACTAATTAATGAGACTTTCTAATCACCTTAAGATAATTAGGGTCCTCTTCTTGTTACAAGAACTATTTTTCATGCATTAAACATTAAATTATCTGTGGAGACTTTCTTAACGACTATCTTCATTATGAAAACAATTTATATGAATTGTCTATAACATGAATTCATTCAATTGCAACAAACAATAGAATTCTTGATCTGGAATTGCATTTCTTATTGATATTAATTGGTTGAATTCTAAAATAAAGAGTACCTCCCATCATTTCTGGTTAGCAAGTCGAATCATTTCATTCCAAGCTCACATTTTGATAAAGCGATAATGAAATTGACATATGTTGCTAAACAATGAAGTATATTAATTAAATCAAACAAGTATTAACACCATTATTACTCCAAATCTGTTTGCGTCCATCAGCCAAATGAGTCATTCGTCTTGGATAGCATTTCATGCCAATGTGAACTTATTTAATAACTAAATAATGAGACTTTCTAATCACCTTAAGATAATTAGGCTCCTCTTCTTGTTACAAGAACTATTTTTCATGCATTAAACATTAAATTATCTGTTGACTCTTTCTTAACGACTATATTCATTATGAAAACAATTTCCATGAATCGTCTATGACTTGAATTCATTCAATTGCAACAAACAATAGAGTTCTTGATCTCGAATTGCATCTCCTATTGATATTAATTGGTTGAATTCTAAAATAAAGAGTACCTCCCATCATTTCTGGTTAGCAAGTCGAATCATTTGATTCCAAACACACTTTTTGATAAAGCGATAATGAAATTGACATATGTTGCTAAACAATGAAGTGTATTAATTAAATCAAACAAGTATTAACACCATTATTACTCCAAATCTGTTTGCGTCCAACATCCAAATGTGTCATTCACCTTGGATTGCATTTCATGCCAATGTGAACTTGTTTAATTACTAATTAATGAGACTTTCTAATCACCTTAATCTAATTAGGGTCCTCTTCTTGTTACAAGAACTATTTTTCATGCATTAACCATTAAATTATCTGTGGACACTTTTTTAACGACTATCTTCATTATGAAAACAATTTCCATGAATCGTCTATGACATGAATTCATTCAATTGCAACAAACAATAGAGTTCTTGATCTCGAATTGCATCTCCTATTGATATTAATTGGTTGAATTCTAAAATAAAGAGTACCTCCCATCATTTCTGGTTAGCAAGTCGAATCATTTGATTCCAAACACACTTTTTGATAAAGCGATAATGAAATTGACATATGTTGCTACACAATGAAGTGTATTAATTAAATCAAACAAGTATTAACACCATTATTACTCCAAATCTGTTTGCGTCCATCAGCCAAATGAGTCATTCGTCTTGGATAGCATTTCATGCCAATGTGAACTTATTTAATAACTGAATAATGAGACTTTCTAATCACCTTAAGATAATTAGGCTCCTCTTCTTGTTACAAGAACTATTTTTCATTCATTAACCATGAAATAATCTTTTGACTCTTTCTTAACGACCATATTCATTACGAAAACATTTTCAATGAATCGTCTATAACATGAATTCATTCAATTGCAAGAAACAATAGAGTTCTTGACCTCGAATTGCATTTCCTATTGATATTAATTGGTTGAATTCCAAAATAAAGAGTACATCCCATCATTTATGGTTAGCATGTAGAATCTTTTGATTCCAAACACACTTTTTGATAAAGCGATAATGAAATTGACATATGTTGCTAAACAATGAAGTGTATTAATTAAATCAAACAAGTATTAACACCATTATTACTCCAAATCTGTTTGCGTCCAACATCCAAATGTGTCATTCACCTTGGATTGCATTTCATGCCAATGTGAACTTGTTTAATTACTAATTAATGAGACTTTCTAATCACCTTAATCTAATTAGGGTCCTCTTCTTGTTACAAGAACTATTTTTCATGCATTAACCATTAAATTATCTGTGGACACTTTCTTAACGACTATCTTCATTATGAAAACAATTTCCATGAATCGTCTATGACATGAATTCATTCAATTGCAACAAACAATAGAGTTCTTGTCCTCGAATTGCATTTACTATTGATATTAATTGGTTGAATTCTAAAATAAAGAGTACCTCCCATCATTTCTGGTTAGCATGTCGAATCATTTGATTCCAAACACACTTTTTGATAAAGCGATAATGAAATTGACATATGTTGCTACACAATGAAGTGTATTAATTAAATCAAACAAGTATTAACACCATTATTACTCCAAATCTGTTTGCGTCCATCAGCCAAATGAGTCATTCGTCTTGGATAGCATTTCATGCCAATGTGAACTTATTTAAAAACTAAATAATGAGACTTTCTAATCACCTTAAGATAATTAGGCTCCTCTTCTTGTTACAAGAACTATTTTTCATTCATTAACCATGAAATAATCTTTTGACTCTTTCTTAACGACCATATTCATTACGAAAACATTTTCAATGAATCGTCTATAACATGAATTCATTCAATTGCAACAAACAATAGAGTTCTTGACCTCGAATTGCATTTCCTATTGATATTAATTGGTTGAATTCCAAAATAAAGAGTACATCCCATCATTTATGGTTAGCAAGTCGAATCATTTTGATTCCAAACACACTTTTTGATACAGCGATAATGAAATTGACATATGTTGCTAAACAATGAAGTATATTAATTAAATCAAACAAGTATTAACACCATTATTACTCCAAATCTGTTTGCGTCCAACATCCAAATGTGTCATTCACCTTGGATTGCATTTCATGCCAATGTGAACTTGTTTAATTACTAATTAATGAGACTTTCTAATCACCTTAAGCAAATTAGGCTCCTCTTCTTGTTACAAGAACTATTTTTCATGCATTAACCATTAAATTATCTGTTGACACTTTCTTAACGACTATCTTCATTATGAAAACAATTTCCATGAATCGTCTATGAACATGAATTCATTCAATTGCAACAAACAATAGAGTTCTTGATCTCGAATTGCATCTCCTATTGATATTAATTGGTTGAATTCTAAAATAAAGAGTACCTCCCATCATTTCTGGTTAGCAAGTCGAATCATTTGATTCCAAAACACACTTTTTGATAAAGCGATAATGAAATTGACATATGTTGCTAAACAATGAAGTGTATTAATTAAATCAAACAAGTATTAACACCATTATTACTCCAAATCTGTTTGCGTCCATCAGCCAAATGTGTCATTCACCTTTGGATTGCATTTCATGCCCAATGTGAACTTGTTTAATTACTAAATAATGAGACTTTCTAATCACCTTAAGCAAATTAGGCTCCTCTTCTTGTTACAAGAACTATTTTTCATGCATTAAACATTAAATTATCTGTTGACTCTTTCTTAACGACTATATTCATTATGAAAACAATTTCCATGAATCGTCTATGACATGAATTCATTCAATTGCAACAATCAATAGAGTTCTTGATCTCGAATTGCATCTCCTATTGATATTAATTGGTTGAATTCTAAAATAAAGAGTACCTCCCATCATTTTTAGTTAGCAAGTCGAATCATTTCATTCCAAGCTCACTTTTTGATAAAGCGATAATGAAATTGACATATGTTGCTAAACAATGAAGTATATATTAATTAAATCAAACAAGTATTAACACCATTATTACTCCAAATCTGTTTGCGTCCATCATCCCAAATGTGTCATTCACCTTGGATTGCATTTCATCCCAATGTGAACTTGTTTAGTTCCTAAATAATGAGACTTTCTAATCACCTCAAGCAAATTAGGCTCCTCTTCTTGTTACAAGAACTATTTTTCATGCATTAAACATTAAATTATCTGTTGAGTCTTTCTTAACGACTATATTCATTATGAAAACAATTTTCCATGAATCGTCTATGACATGAATTCATTCAATTGCAACAAACAATAGAGTTCTTGATCTCGAATTGCATCTCCTATTGATATTAATTGGTTGAATTCTAAAATAAAGAGTACCTCCCATCATTTCTGGTTAGCAAGTCGAATCATTTCATTCCAAGCTCACTTTTTGATAAAGCGATAATGAAATTGACATATGTTGCTAAACAATGAAGTATATTAATTAAATCAAACAAGTATTAACACCATTATTACTCCAAATCTGTTTGCATCCATCAGCCAAATGTGTCATTCACCTTGGATTGCATTTCATCCCAATGTGAACTTGTTTAGTTCCTAAATAATGAGACTTTCTAATCACCTCAAGCAAATTAGGCTCCTCTTCTTGTTACAAGAACTATTTTTCATGCATTAAACATTAAATTATCTGTTGACTCTTTCTTAACGACTATATTCATTATGAAAACAATTTCCATGAATCGTCTATGACATGAATTCATTCAATTGCAATAAACAATAGAGTTCTTGATCTCGAATTGCATCTCCTATTGATATTAATTGGTTGAATTCTAAAATAAAGAGTACCTCCCATCATTTCTGGTTAGCAAGTCGAATCATTTGATTCCAAACACACTTTTTGATAAAGCGATAATGAAATTGACATATGTTGCAACACAATGAAGTGTATTAATTAAATCAAACAAGTATTAACCCCATTATTACTCCAAATCTGATTGCGTCCATCATCCAAATGAGTCATTCACCTTGGATTGCATTTCATGCCAATATGAACTTATTTAATAACTGAATAATGAGACTTTCTAATCACCTTAATCTAATTAGGGTCCTCTTCTTGTTACAAGAACTATTTTTCATGCATTAACCATTAAATTATCTATGGACACTTTCTTAACGACTATCTTCATTATGTGAACAATTTCCATGAATCGTCTATAACATGAATTCATTCAATTGCAACAAACAATAGTATTCTTGATCTCGAATTGCATCTCCTATTGATATTAATTGGTTGAATTCTAAAATAAAGAGTACCTCCCATCATTTCTGGTTAGCAAGTCGAATCATTTGATTCCAAACTCACTTTTTGATAAAGCGATAATGAAATTGGACAGATGTTGCTAAACAATGAAGTATATTAATTAAATCAAACAAAGTATTAACACCATTATTACTCCAAATCTGTTTGCATCCATCAGCCAAATGAGTCATTCCTTCTTGGATTGCATTTCATGCCAATGTGAACTTGTTTAATTACTAAAATAATGAGACTTTCTAATCACCTTAAGCAAATTAGGCTCCTCTTCTTGTTACAAGAACTATTTTTCATGCATTAACCATGAAATTATCTGTGGACACTTTCTTAACGACTATATTCATTATGAAAACAATTTTCATGAATCGTCTATAACATGAATTCATTCAATTGCAACAAACAATAGTGTTCTTGATCTCGAATTGCATCTCCTATTGATATTAATTGCTTGAATTCTAAAATAAAGAGTACCTCCCATCATTTCTGGTTAGCAAGTTGAATCATTTGATTCCAAACACACTTTATGATAAAGCGATAATGAAATTGACATATGTTGCTCAACAATGAAGTGTATTAATTAAATCAAACAAGTATTAACACCATTATTACTCCAAATCTGTTTGCATCCAACATCCAAATGTGTCATTCACCTTGGATTGCATTTCATGCCAATGTGAACTTGTTTAATTACTAATTAATGAGACTTTCTAATCACCTTAATCTAATTAGGGTCCTCTTCTTGTTACAAGAACTATTTTTCATGCATTAACCATTAAATTATCTGTTGGACACTTTCTTAACGACTATATTCATTATGAAAAACAATTTCCATGAATCGTCTATAACATGAATTCATTCAATTTGCAACAAACAATAGAGTTCTTGACTCGAATTGCATCTCCTATTGATATTAATTGGTTGAATTCATAAAATAAAGAGTACCTCCCATCATTTCTGGTTAAGCATGTCGAATCATTTGATTCCAAACACACTTTTTGATAAAGCGATAATGAAATTGACATATGTTTGCTAACCAATGAAGTGTATTAATTAAATCAAACAAGTATTAACCACCATTATTACTCCAAATCTGTTTGCGTCCAACATCCAAATGTGTCATTCACCTTGGATTGCATTTCATGCCAATGTGAACTTGTTTAAATTACTAAATAATGAGACTTTCTAATCACCTTAAGATAATTAGGGTCCTCTTCTTGTTACAAGAACTATTTTTCATGCATTAACCATTAAATTATCTGTGGACACTTTTCTTAACGACTATATATTCATTAATGAAAACAATTTTCCATGAATCGTCTATAAACATGAAT
>JBAPLH010000926.1:0-14425 GCA_037897445.1 Ceriops zippeliana | reverse complement strand
TTGATATTAAACATTAAAATCCAAAGAAAAGGAGTCTCTCCCATCATTTCTTGTCAATGAGGTTCCTTTTTTGATTCCAAACACATTTTTTAATACAGTGATCATCAAATTAACAACTATGGCTAAACTACCAAGTATATTAATTAAAATAAACAAGTGTAAACACCATTAAAACTATAAATCTGCTTACTTATATCCACCAAAGCAGTCATTCCTCTTGGTTTGCAATCCGTACTAATGCTAAGTGGTTTAATTCCTGAATAATGATATATTCAATTCACTTAAATCCAAAAGGGCTCGCCTTTTGTCCAAAAGACTATTTTTCATGCAAAGACCATGAAACTATCTTTTGTGTCTTGCTTAACGACTATATTCATTGTGAAATGAATGCTCGTGAAGCTTCTATTCCATGAATTCATTCCATTCTAACAAGCAATAGTGTCATTGATCATTATTAGCATTTCTCATGGATATTAAACGTTAAATTCCAAGAAAAAGGAGTCTCTCCCATCATTCTAGTCAATGAGGTTCCTTTTTTGATTCTAAACACACTTTTTAATACAGCGATCATAAAATTAATAATTATGGCAAAACTATGTAGTATATTAATTAAAATAAACAAGTCTAAACACCATTAAAACTCTAAATGTGTTTACTTATATCATCCCAAGCAGTCATTCCTCTTGGTTTGCTGTGCGTACTAATGTTAAGTGGTTTAACTCATGAATTATGATATATTCAATTTGCAAAAAGCTAAAAAGGCTCGCCTTTTGTCCAAAAGACTATTTTTCATGCAAAGACCATGAAACTATCTTTTGTGTCTTGCTTAACGACTATAATCATTGTGAAATCAATGCCAATGAACCCTCTATTGCATGAATTCATTCGATTCCAACAAACAATAGTGTCATTGATCTTTATTAGCTTTTCTCATTGATATTAAACGTTAAATTCCAAGAAAAAAAAAAAGAAGTCCCTTGCATCATTTCTTGTCAATGAGGTTCCTTGTTTTATTCCAAACACACTTTTTAATACAGTGATCATAAAATTAACAACTATGGCAAAACTATATAGTATATTAATTAAAACAAACAAGTGTAAACACCCTTAAAACTCTAAATGTGTTTACTTATATCATCCAAAGCAGTCATTCCTCTTGGTTTGCTGTCCGTACTAATGTTAAGTGGTTTAGCTCATGAATAATGATATACTCAATTCGCAAAAAGGTGAAAAGGATTGCCTCTTGTCCCAAAGACCATTTTTTATGTAAAGACTATGAAACTATCTATTGTGCCTAGCTTAAAGATTATATTCATTGTGAAATCAATGCCAATGAACCCTCTATTCAATGAATTCATTCTTTTCCAACAAACAATAGTGTCATTGTTCTTTATTAGTATTTCTCATTGATAGTAAACGTTAAATTCCAAGAAAAAGGAGTCTCTCCCATCATTTCCCGTCAATGAGGTTCCTTTTTTGATTCCAAAAATACTTTTTAATACAACGATCATAAAATTAACAACTATGGCAAAACTATCTAGTATATTAATTAAAACAAACAAGTCTAAACTCCATTAAAACTCTAAATGTGTTTACTTATATCATCCAAAGCAGTCATTCCTCTTGGTTTGCTGTCCGTACTAATGTTAAGTGGTTTAAATCATGAAGAATGATATATTCAATTCGCAAAAAGCTAAAAAGGATTGCCTCTTGCCCCAAAGACCATTTTTTATGCAAAGACTATGAAACTATCTTTTGTGTCTTGCTTAACGACAATATTCATTGTGATATCCATGCCAATGAACCCTCTATTTAATGAATTCATTCGATTCCAACAAACAATAGTTTCATTGATCTTTATTAGTATTTCTCATTGATATTAAACGTTAAATTCCAAGAATAAGGAGTCTCTCCCATCATTTCTTGTCAATGAGGTTCCTTTTTTGATTCCAATCACACTTTTTGATACAGTGATCATGAAATGAACAACTATGGCTAAACTACCAAGTATATTAATTAAAACAAACATGTCTAAACTCCATTAAAAATCTAAATGTGTTTACTTATATCATCCAAAGCAGTCATTCCTCTTGGTTTGCTGTCGGTACTAATGTTAAGTGGTTTAACTCATGAATAATGATATATTCAATTCGCAAAAAGCTAAAAGAATTGCCTCTTGTCCCAAATACCATTTTTTATGCAAAGACTATGAAAATATCTTTTGTGTCTTGCTTAACGACTATATTCATTGTGAAATCAATGTGAATGAACCCTCTATTCCTTGAATTCATTCAATTCCAACAAACAATAGTGTCATTGCTCTTTATTAGCTTTTCTCATTGATATTAAACGTTAAATTCCAAAAAAAAGGAGTCCCTCCCATCATTTCTTGTCAATAAGGTTCCTTTTTTGATACCAAACACACTTTTTAATACAGTGTTCATAAATTAACAACTATGGCTAAACTAGCAAGTATATTAATTAAATCAAACAAGTGTAAACATCATTAAAACTCTAAATGTGTTTACTTATATCATCCAAAGGAGTCATTCCTCTTGGTTTGCAATCCGTACCAATGCTAAGTGGTTTAAATCCTGAATAATGATATATTCAATTCACTTAAAGCCAAAAAGGCTCGCCTTTTGTCCAAAAGACTATTTTTCATGCAAAGACCATGAAACTATCTTTTGTGTCTTGCTTAACGAATATATTCATTGTGAAATCAATGCCAATGAACCCTCTATTCCATGAATTCATTTGATTCCAACAAACAATAGTGTCATTGATCTTTATTAGCTTTTCTCATTGATATTAAACGTTAAATTCCAAAAAAAAAAGAAGTCCCTCCCATCATTTCTTGTCAACGAGGTTCCTTGTTTTATTCCAAACACACTTTTTAATACAGTGATCATAAAATTAACAACTATGGCAAAACTATATAGTATATTAATTAAAACAAACAACTCTAAATAACATTAAAATTCTAAATGTGTTTACTTATATCATCCAAAGCAGTCATTCCTCTTGGTTTGTTGTTCGTACTAATGTTAAGTGGTTTAACTCATGAATAATGATATATTTAATTTGCAAAAAGCTAAAAAGATTGCCTCTTGCCCCAAAAACCATTTTTTATGCAAAGACTATGAAACTATCTTTTGTGTCTTGCTTAACGTCTATATTCATTGTGAAATCAAAGCCAATGAACCATCTATTCCTTGAATTCATTCAATTCCAACAAACAATAGTGTCATTGATCTTTATTAGCATTTTTTCTTGATATTAAACATTAAAATCCAAAGAAAAGGAGTCTCTCCCATCATTTCTTGTCAATGAGGTTCATTTTTTGATTCCAAACACACTTTTTAATACAGTCATCATCAAATTAACAACTATGGCTAAACTACCAAGTATATTAATTAAAACAAACTAGTGTAAACACCATTAAAACTCTAAATCTGTTTACTTATTTCATCCAAAGCAGTCATTCCTCTTGGTTTGCAATCCGTACTAATGCTAAGTGGTTTAATTCCTGAATAATGATATATTCAATTCACTTAAATCCAAGTGGGCTCGCCTTTTGTCCAAAAGACTATTTTTCATGCAAAGACCATGAAACTATCTTTTGCTTCTTGCTTAACGACTATATTCATTGTGAAATGAATGGCCATGAAACTTCTATTCCATGAATTCATTCCATTCTAACAAACAATTGTGTCATTGATCTTTATTAGTATTTCTCATTGATATTAAACGTTAAATTCCAGGAAAAAGGAGTCTCTCCCATCATTTCTAGTCAATGATGTTCCTTTTTTGATTCCAAGCACACTTTTTACTACACCGATCATAAAATTAACATCTATGGCAAAACTATCTAGTATATTAATTAAAACAAACAAGTCTAAACACCATTAAAACTCTAAATGAGTTTACTTATATCATCCAAAGAAGTCATTCCTCTTCGTTTTCTGTCCGTACTAATGTTAAGTGGTTTAACTCATGAATAATGATATATTCAATTCGCAAAAAGCTAAAAAGGATTGCCTCTTGCCCCAAAGACCATTTTTTATGCAAAGGCTATGAAACTATCTTTTGTGTCTTGCTTAACGACTATATTCATTGTGAAATCAATACCAATGAACCCGCTATTCAATGAATTCATTCGATTCCAACAAACAATAGTGTCATTGATCTTTATTAGCATTTATCATTGATATTAAACGATAAATTCCAAAAAAAAGGAGTCCCTCCCATCATTTCTTGTCAATGAGGTTCCTTTTTTGATTCTAAACACAGTTTTTGATACAGCGATCATAAAATTAACAACTATGGCTAAATAAGCAAGTATATTAATTAGAACAAACAAGCGTAAACACCATTAAAACACTAAATGTGTTTACTTATATCATCCAAAGCAGTCATTCATCCTGGTTTGCTGTCCGTACTAATGTTAAGTGGTTTAACTAATGAATAATGATATATTCAATTCGCATAAAGCTAAAAAGGATTGCCTCTTGTCCCAAAGACCATTTTTTATGCAAAGACTATGAAACTATCTTTTGTGTCTTGCTTAATGACTATATTCATTGTGATATCAATGCCAATGAACCCTCTATTCCTTCAATTCTTTCAATTCCAACAAACAATAGTGTCATTGATCTTTATTAGCTTTCCTCATTGATATTAAACGTTAAATTCCAAAAAAAAGGAGTCCCTCCCATCATTTCTTGTCAATGAGGTTCCTTTTTTTATTCCAAACACACTTTTTATTACAGTGTTCTTAAAATTAACAACTATGGCTAAACTACCATGTATATTAATTAGAACAAACAAGTGTAAACACCATTAAAACTCTAAATGTGTTTACTTATATCATCCAAAGTAGTCATTCCTCTTGGTTTGCAATCCGTACTAATGCTAGGTGGTTTAATTCCTGAATAATGATATATTCAATTCACTTAAAGCCAAAAATGCTCGCCTTTTGTCCAAAAGACTATTTTTCATGCAAAGGCCATGAAACTATCTTTTGTGTCTTGCTTGACGACTATATTCATTGTGAAATCAATGCCAATGAACCCTCTATTCAATGAATTCATTCGATTCCAACAAACAATAGCGTCATTGATCTTTATTAGTATTTCTCAGTGATATTAAACGTTAAATTCCAAGAAAAAGGAGTCTCTCCCATCATTTTTACTCAATGGGGTTCCTTTTTTGATTCCAAACACACTTTTTAATACAGCGATCATAAAATTAACAACTATAGCAAAACTATCTAGTATATTAATTAAAATAAACAAGTCTAAACACCATTAAAACTCTAAATGTGTTTACTTATATCATCCAAAGCAGTCATTCCTCTTGGTTTGCTGTCCGTACTAATGTTAAGTGGTTTAACTCATGAATAATGATATATTCAATTCGCAAAAAGCTTAAAAGGATTGTCTCTTGTCCCAAAGACCATTTTTTATGCAAAGACTATGAAACTATCTTTTGTGTCTTGCTTAACGACTATATTCATTGTGAAATCAATGCCCATGAAGCGTCTATTCCATGAATTCATTCCATTCTAACAAACAATAGTGTCATTGATTTTATTAGCTTTTCTCATTGATATTAAACGTTAAATTCGAAGAAAGATGAGTCTCTCCCATCATTTCTAGTCAATGAGGATCCTATTTTGATTCCAAACACCCTTTTTAATACAATGATCATGATATTAACAACTATGACTAAACTACCAAGTATATTAATTAAAACAAACAAGTCTAAACACCATTAAAACTCTAAATGTGTTTACTTATATCATCCAAAGCAGTCATTCCTCTTGGTTTGCTGTCCGTACTAATGTTAAGTGGTTTAACTCATGAATAATGATATATTCAATTCGCAAAAAGCTTAAAAGGATTGCCTCTTGTCCCAATGACCATTTTTTATGCAAAGACTATGAAACTATCTTTTGTGTCTTGCTTAACGATTATATTCATTGTGAAATCAATGCCAATGAACCCTCTATTCCATGAATTCAATCGATTCCAACAAACAATAGTGTCATTGATCTTTATTAGCATTTATCATTGATATTAAACGTTAAACTCCAAGAAAAAGGAGTCCCTCCCATCATTTCTAGTCAATGAGGTTCCTTTTTTTTATTCCAAACACACTTTTTAATACAGCGATCATAAAATTAACAACTATGGCTAAACTAGCAAGTATATTAATTAGAACAAACAAGTGTAAACACCATTAAAACTCTAAATGTGTTTACTTATATCATCCAAAGCAGTCATTCCTCTTGGTTTGCTGTCTGTACTAATGTTAAGTGGTTTAACTAATGAATAATGATATATTCAATTCGCATAAAGCTACAAAGGATTGCCTCTTGTCCTAAAGACCATTTTTTATGCAAAGACTATGAAACTATCTTTTGTGTCTTGCTTGATGATTATATTCATTGTGAAATCAATGCCAATGGACCCTTTATTCAATGAATTCATTCGATTCCAACAAACAATAGTATCATTGTTCTTTATTAGTTTTTCTCATTGATATTAAACGTTAAATTCCAAGAAAAAGGAGTCTCTCCCATCATTTCTAGTCAATGAGGTTACTTTTTTTATTCCACACACACTTTTTAATGCAGCGATCATAAAATTAACAACTATGGTAAAACTATCTAGTATATTAATTAAAACAAACAAGTCTAAACACCATTAAAACTCTAAATGAGTTTACTTATATCATCCAAAGCAGTCATTCCTCTTCGTTTGCTGTCCGTACTAATGTTAAGTGGTTTAACTCATGAATAATGATATATTCAATTAGCGAAAAGCTAAAAAGGATTGCTTCTTGCCCCAAAAACAATTTTTTATGCAAAGACTATGAAACTATCTTTTGTGTCTTGCTTAACGACTATATTCATTGTGAAATCAATGCCAATGAACCCTCTATTCAATGAATTCATTCGATTCCAACAAACAATAGTGTCATTGATCTTTATTAGCATTTATCATTGATATTAAACGTTAAACTAGAAGAAAAAGGAGTCCCTCCCATCATTTCTAGTCAATGAGGTTAATTTTTTTATTCCAAACACACTTTTTAATACAGCGATCATAAAATTAACAACTATGCCAAAACTATCTAGTATATTAATTAAAACAAACAAGTCTAAACACCATTAAAACTCTAAACGAGTTTACCTATATCATCCAAAGCAGTCATTCCTCTTGGTTTGCTGTCCGTACTAATGTTAAGTGGTTTAACTGATGAATAATGATATATTCAATTCGCAAAAGGATAAAATGGATTGCCTCTTGCCCTAAAGACCATTTTTTATGCAATGATTATGAAACTATCTTTTGTGTCTTGCTTAACGACTATATTCATTGTGAAATCAAAGCCAATGAACACTCTATTCCTTGACTTCATTCAATTCCAACAAACAATAGTGTCATTGATCTTTATTAGCATTTTTTCTTGATATTAAACGTTAAATTCCAAAAAAAAGGAGTCTCTGCCATCATTTCTAGTCAATGAGGTTCCTTTTTTTATTCCAAGCACACGTTTTAATACAGCGATCATAAAATTAACAACAATGGCAAAATTATCTAGTATATTAATCAAAACAAACAAGTCTAAACACCATTAAAACTCTACATGTGTTTACTTATATCATCCAAAGCAGTCATTCCTCTTGGTTTGCTGTCCGTAGTAATGTTAAGTGGTTCAACTCATGAATAATGATATATTCAATTCAAAAAAGGCTAAAAAGGATTGCCTCTTGTCCCAAAGACCATTTTTTATGCAAAGACTATGAAACTATCTTTTGTGTCTTGCTTAACGACTCTATTCATTGTGAAATCAATGCCAATGAACCCTCTATTCCAACAATTCATTCGATTCCAACAAACAATAGTGTCATTGATCTTTATTAGCATTTCTCATTGATATTAAACGTTAAATTCCAAAAAAAAAAAGGAGTCCCTCCCATCATTTCTTGTCAATGAGGTTCCTTTTTTGATTCCAAACACACTTTTTGATACAGTGATAATAAAATTAACAACTATGGCAAAACTATCTAGTATATTACTTAAAACAAACAAGTGTACACACCATTAAAACTCTAAATGTATTTACTTATATCATCCAAAGCAATCATTCCTCTTGGTTTGCAATCCGTACTAATGCTAAGTGGTTTAATTCCTGAATAATGATATATTCAATTCGCAAAAAGATAAAAAGGATTGCCTCTTGCCCCAAAGACCATTTTTTATGCAAAGACTATGAAACTATCTTTTCTGTCTTGCTTAACGACTATATTTATTGTGAAATCAATGCCAATGAACCCTCTATTCCATGAATTCATTCCATTCCAACAGACAATACTATCATTGATCTTTATTAGCATTTCTCATTGACATTAAACGTTAAATTCCAAAAAAAAAAGGAGTCCCTCCCATCATTTCTTATCAATGAGGTTCCTTTTTTGATTCCAAACACACTTTTTAATACAGTGATCATAAAATTAACAACTATGGCAAAACTATCTCGTATATTAATAAAAACAAACAAGTCTAAACACCATTAAAACTCTAAATTTGTTTACTTATATCATCCAAAGCAATCATTCCTCTTGGTTTGTTGTTCGTACTAATGTTAAGTGGTTTAACTCATGAATAATGATATATTCAATTCGTAAAACACTAAAAAGGATTGCATCTTGCCCCAAAGACCATTTTTAATGCAAAGACTATGAAACTATCTTTTGTGTCTTGCTTAACGGCTATATTCATTGTGAAATCAAAGCCAATGAATCCTCTATTCCTTGAATTCATTCGATTCCAACAAAAAATTGTGTCATTGATCTTTATTAGCATTTCTCATTGATATTAAACGTTAAATTCCAAAAAAAGGAGTCTCTCCCATCATTTCTAGTCAATGAGGTTCATTTTTTGATTCCAAACACACTTTTTTAATACAGCGATCATAAAATTAACAACTATGGCAAAACTATCTAGTATATTAATTAAATTAAACAAGTCTAAATACCATTAAAACTCTAAATGTGTGTAAACTTATATCATCCAAAGCAGTCATTCCTCTTAGTTTGCTGTCCGTACTAATGTTAAGTGGTTTAACTCATGAATAATGATATATTCAATTCGTAAAAAGCTAAAAAGGATTGCCTCTTGTCCCAAAGACCATTTTTTATGCAAAGACTATGAAACTATCTTTTGTGTCTTGCTTAACGACTATATTCATTGTGAAGTCAATGCCAATGAACCCTCTATTCCATGAATTCATTTGATTCCAAAAACAATATTGTCATTGATCTTTATTAGCATTTCTCATTGATATTAAACGTTAAATTCCAAGAATAAGGAGTCTCTCCCATCATTTCTTGTCAATGAGGTTCCTTTTTTGATTCCAAACACACTTTTTAATACAGCGATCATTAAATTAACTACTATGGCAAAATTATCTAGTATATTAATCAAAACAAACAAGTCTAAACACCATTAAAACTCTACATGTGTTTACTTATATCATCCAAAGCAGTCATTCCTCTTGGTTTTGCTGTCCGTAGTAATGTTAAGTGGTTCAACTCATGAATAATGATATATTCAATTCAAAAAAAGCTAAAAAGGATTGCCTCTTGTCCCAAAGACCATTTTTTATGCAAAGACTATGAAACTATCTTTTGTGTCTTGCTTAACGACTCTATTCATTGTGAAATCAATGCCAATGAACCCTCTATTCAAACAATTCATTCGATTCCAACAAACAATAGTGTCATTGATCTTTATTAGCATTTCTCATTGATATTAAACGTTAAATTCCAAAAAAAAAAAAGGAGTCCCTCCCATCATTTCTCTAGTCAATGAGGTTCCTTTTTTGATTCCAAACACACTTTTTGATACAGTGATCATAAAATTAACAACTATGGCAAAACTATCTAGTATATTAATTAAAAACAACAAAGTGTACACACCATTAAAAACTCTAAAATGTATTTACTTATATCATCCAAAGCAGTCATTCCTCTTGGTTTGCAATCCGTACTAATGCTAAGTGGTTTAATTCCTGAATAATGATATATTCAATTCGCAAAAAGATAAAAAGGATTGCCTCTTGCCCCAAAGACCATTTTTTATGCAAAGACTATGAAACTATCTTTTCTGTCTTGCTTAACGACTATATTTATTGTGAAATCAATGCCAATGAACCCTCTATTCCATGAATTCATTCCATTCCAACAAACAATACTATCATTGATCTTTATTAGCATTTCTCATTGACATTAAACGTTAAATTCCAAAAAAAAAAGGAGTCCCTCCCATCATTTCTTATCAATGAGGTTCCTTTTTTGATTCCAAACACACTTTTTAATACAGTGATCATAAAATTAACAACTATGGCAAAACTATCTCGTATATTAATAAAAACAAACAAGTCTAAACACCATTAAAACTCTAAATTTGTTTACTTATATCATCCAAAGCAATCATTCCTCTTGGTTTGTTGTCCGTACTAATGTTAAGTGGTTTAACTCATGAATAATGATATATTCAATTCGTAAAACGCTAAAAAGGATTGCATCTTGCCCCAAAGACCATTTTTAATGCAAAGACTATGAAACTATCTTTTGTGTCTTGCTTAACGGCTATATTCATTGTGAAATCAAAGCCAATGAATCCTCTATTCCTTTAATTCATTCGATTCCAACAAAAAATTGTGTCATTGATCTTTATTAGCATTTCTCATTGATATTAAACGTTAAATTCCAAAAAAAGGAGTCTCTCCCATCATTTCTAGTCAATGAGGTTCATTTTTTTGATTCCAAACACATTTTTTAATACAGCGATCATAAAATTAACAACTATGGCAAAACTATCTAGTATATTAATTAAAATTAAACAAGTCTAAAATACCATTAAAACTCTAAATGTGTGTAAACTTATATCATCCAAAGCAGTCATTCCTCTTAGTTTGCTGTCCGTACTAAACTTAAGTGGTTTAACTCATGAATAATGATATATTCAATTCGTAAAAAGCTAAAAAGGATTGCCTCTTGTCCCAAAGACCATTTTTTATGCAAAGACTATGAAACTATCTTTTGTGTCTTGCTTAACGACTATATTCATTGTGAAGTCAATGCCAATGAACCCTCTATTCCATGAATTCATTTGATTCCAAAAACAATATTGTCATTGATCTTTATTAGCATTTCTCATTGATATTAAACGTTAAATTCCAAGAATAAGGAGTCTCTCCCATCATTTCTTGTCAATGAGGTTCCTTTTTTGATTCCAAACACACTTTTTAATACAGCGATCATTAAATTAACAACTATGGCAAAACTATCTAGTATATTAATTAAAACAAACAAGTCTAAACACCATTAAAACTCTAAATGTGTTTACTTATATCATCCAAAGCAGTCATTCCTCTTGGTTTGCTGTCCGTACCAATTTTAAGTAGTTTAACTCATGAATAATGATATATTCAATTCGCAAAAAGCTTAAAAGGATTGCCTCTTGTCCCAAAGACCATTTTTTTATGCAAAGACTATGAAACTATCTTTTGTGTCTTGAGCATAACGACTATTATTCATTGTGAAAATCAAGGCAAATGAACCCCTCTATTCCTTGAATTCATTCAATTCCAACAAACAAATAGTGTCATTTTTTCTTTATATAGTATTTCTCATTGATATTAAACGTTAAATTCCAAGAAAAAAGGTGTCTCTCCCCATCATTTCTAGTCAATGAGGTTACTTTTTTTATTCCAAACACACTTTTTAATACAGCGATCATAAAATTAACAATTATGGCAAAACTATCTAGTATATTAATTAAAACAAACTAGTCTAAACACCATTAAAACTCTAAACGAGTTTACTTATATCATCCAAAGCAGTCATTCCTCTTGGTTTGCTGTCCGTACTAATGTTAAGTGGTTTAACTCATGAATAATGTTATATTCAATTCGCAAAAAGCTAAAAAGGATTGCCTCTTGTCCAAAGCAGTCATTCGCATTGATTTCACAATAAATATAATCATTAAGCAAGACACAAAAGATAGTTTTATAGTCTTTGCATAAAAAATGGTCTTTGGGACAAGAGGCAATCCTTTATAGCTGTATGCGAATTGAATATATCATTAGTCATTAGTTAAACCACTTAACATTAGTACGGACAGCAAACAAAGAGGAATGACTGCTTTGGATGATAGAAGTAAACACATTTAGAGTTTTAATGGTGTTTACACTTGTTTGTTCTAATTAATATACTTGGTAGTTTAGCCATAGTTGTTAATTTTATGATCGCTGTATTAAAAAGTGTGTTTGGAATCAAAAAAGGAACCTCATTGACTTGAAATGATGGGGAGACTCCTTTTTCTTGGAATTTAACGTTTAATATCAATGAGAAATGCTAATAAAGATCAATGACACTGTTGTTTGTTGGAATCGAATGAATTCATGGAATAGAAGTTTCATTGGAATTGATTTCACGATGAATATAGTCGTTAAGAAAGACAAAAAGATAGTTTCATAGTCTTTGCATAAAAAATGGTCTTTGGGACAAGAGGCAATCCTTTTTAGCATTTTGCGAATTGAATATATCATTATTCATGAGTTAAACCACTTAACATTAGTACGGACAACAAACCAAGAGGAATGACTGCTTTGGATGATATAAGTAAACACATTTAGAGTTTTAATGGTGTTTAGACTTGTTTGTTTTAATTAATATACTAAATAGTTTTGCCATAGTTGTTAATTTTATGATCGCTGTATTAAAAAGTGTGTTTGCAATCAAAAAAGGAACCTCATTGACTAGAAATGATGGGAGAGACTCCTTTTTCTTGGAATTTAACGTTTAATATCAATGAGAAATACTAATAAAGATCAATGACACTGTTGTTTGTTGGAATCGAATGAATTCATTGAATAGAGGGTTCATTGGCATTGATTTCACAATGAATATAGTCGTTAGGCAAGACACAAAAGATAGTTTCATGGTCTTTGCATAAAAAATGGTCTTTGGGACAAGAGGCAATCCTTTTTAGCATTTTGCGAATTTGAATATATCATTATTCATGAGTTAAACCACTTAACATTAGTACGGACAACAAACCAAGAGGAATGACTGCTTTGGATGATATAAGTAAACACATTTAGAGTTTTAATGGTGTTTAGACTTGTTTGTTTTAATTAATATACTAAATAGTTTTGCCATAGTTGTTAATTTTATGATCGCTGTATTAAAAAGTGTGTTTGGAATCAAAAAAGGAACCTCATTGACTAGAAATGATGGGAGAGACTCCTTTTTCTTGGAATTTAACGTTTAATATCAATGAGAAATACTAATAAAGATCAATGACACTATTTTTATTTGAATGGAATGAATTCATTGAATAGAGGGTTCATTGGCATTGATTTCACAATGAATATAGTCGTTAGGCAAGACACAAAAGATAGTTTCATGGTCTTTGCATAAAAAATGGTCTTTGGGACAAGAGGCAATCCTTTTTAGCATTTTGCGAATTGAATATATCATTATTCATGAGTTAAACCACTTAACATTAGTACGGACAACAAACCAAGAGGAATGACTGCTTTGGATGATATAAGTAAACACATTTAGAGTTTTAATGGTGTTTACACGTGTTTTTTGAAATTAATATACTAGATAGTTTTGCCATAGTTGTTAAGTTTATGATCGCTGTATTAAAAAGTGTGCTTGGAATCAAAAGAGGAACCTCATTGACTAGAAATGATGGGAGAGACTCCTTTTTCTTGGAATTTAACGTTTAATATCAATGAGAAAAGCTAATAAAGATCAATGACACTATTGTTTATTGGAATTGAATGAATTCAAGGAATAGAGGGTTCATAGGCATTGATTTCACAATGAATATAGTAAGCAAGGCACAAAAGATAGTTTCATTGTCTTTGCTTAAAAATGGTCTTTGGGACAAGAGGCAATCCTTTTTAGCTTTTTGCGAACTGAATATATCATTATTCATGAGTTAAACAACTTAACATTAGTACAGACAGCAAAGCAAGATGAATGATTGCTTTGGATGATATAAGTAAACACATTTAGAGTTTTAATGGTGTTTACACTTGTTTTTTGAAATTAATATACTAGATAGTTTTGCCATAGTTGTTAAGTTTATGATCGCTGTATTAAAAAGTGTGCTTGGAATCAAAAGAGGAACCTCATTGACTAGAAATGATGGGAGAGACTCCTTTTTCTTGGAATTTAACGTTTAATATCAATGAGAAATACTAATAAAGATCAATGACACTGTTGTTTGTTGGAATCGAATGAATTCATTGAATAGAGGGTTCATTGGCATTGATTTCACAATGAATATAGTCGTTAGGCAAGACACAAAAGATAGTTTCATGGTCTTTG
>JBAPLH010000925.1:0-28299 GCA_037897445.1 Ceriops zippeliana | reverse complement strand
AAACTTAATTACAATATTATATTGCATGAAAAAAGTCCTGGTAAACAATAAGAGGAGCCTCATTTACATGAGGTGATTAGAATTCTCGTGATTTAAGAATTAAAACCTGTTCCCATTTGAATGGAATGCAAAACCAGGATGAATAACTCCTTTGATTGATGGATTTAAATAGATTTAGAGTTTTTAATGGTCTTTATACTTGTTTGATTTAATCAATATACTAGGTTGTTGAGCCACGTGTGTGAATTTTCATGAACAAATGTGTCAAAAAGTGTGTTTGGAGTCAAAAAGAGGAGCTTTGCTAATGAGAAATGATGGGAGGCTGCTGTCTCTAATTTTGAATTCAACAATTAATATCAATAAGAAATGAAATTCAAGATACAGGACTCCATTGTTTGTTAAATCGAATGAATTCATATTATAGATGGTCCATCGACATTCTTTCCATAATGAATATAGTCATTAAGGATGAAGCAAAATTTTATTTCAAGATTATTGCATGAAAAATAGTCCTGGTAACAATAAGAGGAGCATAATTTTCATGAGGTGATTAGAATGTCTCCTGATTTAAGAATCAAAACCAATTCACATTTGTACAGAATGCAAACCATGATGAATGACTCCTTTGATTGACGGATTTACATACATTTATATTTTTAATGGACTTTATACTTGTTTGATTCAATTAATATACTAGGTTGTTGAGCCACATGTTTTAATTTCATGATCAATGTGTCAAAAATTGTGTTTGGAGTAAAAAGAGGAGCATTGCTAATGAGAAATGATGGCAGGCTGTCTCTAATTTTGAATTCAACAATTAATATCAAATAAGAAATGAAATTCAAGATGAAGGACTCCATTGTTTGTTAAATCGAATGAATTCATGTTATAGATGACCCGTGGGCATTGTTTTCATAACAAATATAGTCATTAATGGTGAAGCAAAAGTTAGTTACAAGATTATTGCATGAAAAAGTCCTGGTAACAATAAGAGGAGACTCATTTACATGAGGTGATGAGAATGTCTCGTGGTTTAAGAATTAAACCTATTCACATTTGAACGAAATGCAAACCATGATGAATAACTCCTTTGATTGACGGATTTAAATAGATTTAGATTTTTAATGGTCTTTACACTTGTTTGATTTAATCAATATACTAGGTTGTTGAGCCACGTGTGTTAATTTCACGATCAATGTGTCAAAAAGTGTGTTTGGAGTCAAAAGAGGAGCTTTGCTAATGAGAAATGATGGAAGGCTGTCTCTAATTTTGAATTCAACAATTAATATCAATAAGAAATAAAATTCAAGATCCAGGACTCCATTGTTTGTTAAATGGCATGAATTCATGTGATAAATGGTCCATGGGCATTTTTTGCATAATGAATATAGTCATTAAGGATGAAGCAAAATTTAATTTCAAGGTTATGGCATGAAAAATAGTCCTTGTAACAATAAGAGGAGCGTAATTTACATGAGGTGATTAGAATGTCTCGTGATTTAAGAATGAAACCAATTCGCATTTGTACAGAATGCAGACCATGATGAATGACTCCTTTGATTGACGGATTTAAATTGATTTATATTTTTAATGGACTTTATACTTGTTTGATTCAATCAATATACTAGGTTGTTGAGCCACATGTTTTAATTTCATGATCAATGTGTCAAAAATTGTGTTTGGAGTAAAAAGAGGAGCATTGCTAATGAGAAATGATGGGAGGCTGTCTCTAATTTTGAATTCAACAATTAATATCAATAAGAAATGAAATTCAAGATGAAGGACTCCATTGTTTGTTAAATCGAATGAATTCATGTTATAGATGATCCATGGGCATTCTTTTCATAACAAATATAGCCATTAATGATGAAGTAAAACTTAATTACAATATTATTGCATGAAAAAAGTCCTGGTAACAATAAGAGGAGCCTCATTTACATGAGCTGATTAGAATGTCTCGTGATTTAAGAATTAAACCTGTTCCCATTTGAACGGAATGCAAACCAGGATGAATAACTCCTTTGATTGACGGATGTAAATAGATTTAGAGTTTTAATGGTCTTTATACTTGTTTGATTTAATCAATATACTAGGTTGTTGAGCCACATGTGTGAATTTTATGAACAATGTGTCAAAAAGTGTGTTTGGAGTCAAAAGAGGAGCTTTGCTAATGAGAAATGATGGGAGGCTGTCTCTAATTTTGAATTCAACAATTAATATCAATAAGAAATGAAATTCAAGATCCAGGACTCCATTGTTTGTTAAATCGAATGAATTCATATTATAAATGCTCCATCGACATTCTTTCCATAATGAATATAGTCATTAAGGATGAAGCAAAATTTTATTTCAAGATTATTGCATGAAAAATAGTCCTGGTAACAATAAGAGGAGCATAATTTACATGAGGTGATTAGAATGTCTCGTGATTTAAGAATCAAAACGAATTCACATTTGTACAGAATGCAGATCATGATGAGTGACTCCTTTGATTGACGGATTTAAATAGATTTATATTTTTAATGGACTTTATACTTGTTTGATTCAATCAATATACTAGGTTGTTGAGCCACATGTTTTAATTTCATGATCAATGTGTCAAAAATTGTGTTTGGAGTAAAAAGAGGAGCATTGCTAATGAGAAATTATGGCAGGCTGTCTCTAATTTTGAATTCAACAATTAATATCAATAAGAAATGAAATTCAAGATGAAGGACACCATTGTTTGTTAAATCGAATGAATTCATGTTATAGATGACCCGTGGGCATTCTTTTCATAACAAATATAGTCATTAATGGTGAAGCAAAAGTTAATTACAAGATTATTGCATGAAAAAAGTCCTGGTAACAATAAGAGGAGCCTCATTTACATGAGGTGATTAGAATGTCTCGTGATTTAAGAATTAAACCTGTTCACATTTGAACGGAATGCAAACCATGATGAATGACTCCTTTGATTGATGGATTTAAATAGATTTAGAGTTTTCATGGTCTTTACACTTGTTTGATTTAATCAATATACTAGGTTGTTGAGCCACGTGTGTTAATTTCACGATCAATGTGTTAAAAAGTGTGTTTGAAGTCAAAAGAGGAGCTTTGCTAATGAGAAATGATGGGAGGCTGTCTCTAAATTTGAATTCAACAATTAATATCAATAAGAAATAAAATTCAAGATCCAGGACTCCATTGTTTGTTAAATGGCATGAATTCATGTGATAAATGCTCCATGGACATTTTTTGCATAATGAATATAGTCATTAAGGATGAAGCAAAATTTAATTTCATGGTTATTGCATGAAAAATAATCCTGGTAACAATATGAGGAGCCTAATTTACACGAGGTGATTAGAATGTCTCGTGATTTAAGAATTAAACCTGTTCACATTTGAACAGAATGCAAACCATGATGAATGACTCCTTTGACTGACTAATTTAAATAGATTTAGAGTTTTAATGGTCTTTATACTTGTTTTATTTAATCAATATACTAGGTTGTTTAGCCACATGTGTTAATTTCATGATCAATGTGTCAAAAAGTGTGTTTGGAGTCAAAAGAGGAGCATTGCTAATGAGAAATGATGGGAGGCTGTCTCTAATTTTGAATTCAACAATTAATATCAATAAGAAATGAAATTCAAGATGAAGGACTCCATTGTTTGTTAAATCGAATGAATTCATGTTATAGATGATCCATGGGCATTCTTTTCATAACAAATATAGTCATTAATGATGAAGTAAAACTTAATTACAATATTATTGCATGAAAAAAGTCCTGGTAACAATAAGAGGAGCCTCATTTACATGAGGTGATTAGAATGTCTCGTGATTTAAGAATTAAACCTGTTCCATTTTGAATGGAATGCAAACCAGGATGAATAACTCCTTTGATTGATGGATTTAAATAGATTTAGAGTTTTAATGGTCTTTATACTTGTTTGATTTAATCAATATACTAGGTTGTTGAGCCACGTGTGTGAATTTCATGAACAATGTGTCAAAAAGTGTGTTTGGAGTCAAAAGAGGAGCTTTGCTAATGAGAAATGATGGGAGGCTGTCTCTAATTTTGAATTCAACAATTAATATCAATAAGAAATGAAATTCAAGATCCAGGACTCCATTGTTTGTTAAATCGAATGAATTCATATTATAAAAATGCTCCATCGACATTCTTTCCATAATGAATATAGTCATTAAGGATGAAGCAAAATTTAATTTCATGGTTATTGCATGAAAAATAATCCTGGTAACAATATGAGGAGCCTAATTTACACGAGGTGATTAGAATGTCTCGTGATTTAAGAATTAAACCTGTTCACATTTGAACAGAATGCAAACCATGATGAATGACTCCTTTGACTGACTAATTTAAATAGATTTAGAGTTTTAATGGTCTTTATACTTGTTTTATTTAATCAATATACTAGGTTGTTTAGCCACATGTGTTAATTTCATGATCAATGTGTCAAAAAGTGTGTTTGGAGTCAAAAGAGGAGCATTGCTAATGAGAAATGATGGGAGGCTGTCTCTAATTTTGAATTCAACAATTAATATCAATAAGAAATGAAATTCAAGATGAAGGACTCCATTGTTTTTGTTAAATCGAATGAATTCATGTTATAGATGATCCATGGGCATTCTTTTCATAACAAATATAGTCATTAATGATGAAGTAAAACTTAATTACAATATTATTGCATGAAAAAAGTCCTGGTAACAATAAGAGGAGCCTCATTTACATGAGGTGATTAGAATGTCTCGTGATTTAAGAATTAAACCTGTTCCCATTTGAATGGAATGCAAACCAGGATGAATAACTCCTTTTGATTGATGGATTTTTAAATAGATTTAGAGTTTTTTAATGGTCTTTATACTTGTTTGATTTAATCAATATACTAGGTTGTTGAGCCACGTGTGTGAATTTCATGAACAATGTGTCAAAAAGTGTGTTTGGAGTCAAAAGAGGAGCTTTGCTAATGAGAAATGATGGGAGGCTGTCTCTAATTTTGAATTCAACAATTAATATCAATAAGAAATGAAATTCAAGATACAGGACTCCATTGTTTGTTAAATCGAATGAATTCATATTATAGATGGTCCATCGACATTCTTTCCATAATGAATATAGTCATTAAGGATGAAGCAAAATTTTATTTCAAGATTATTGCATGAAAAAAAGTAGTCCTGGTAACAATAAGAGGAGCATAATTTTCATGAGGTGATTAGAATGTCTCCTGATTTAAGAATCAAAACCAATTCACATTTGTACAGAATGCAGACCATGATGAATGACTCCTTTGATTGACGGATTTACATACATTTATATTTTTAATGGACTTTATACTTGTTTGATTCAATTAATATACTAGGTTGTTGAGCCACATGTTTTAATTTCATGATCAATGTGTCAAAAATTGTGTTTGGAGTAAAAAGAGGAGCATTGCTAATGAGAAATGATGGCAGGCTGTCTCTAATTTTGAATTCAACAATTAATATCAATAAGAAATGAAATTCAAGATGAAGGACTCCATTGTTTGTTAAATCGAATGAATTCATGTTATAGATGACCCGTGGGCATTGTTTTCATAACAAATATAGTCATTAATGGTGAAGCAAAAGTTAGTTACAAGATTATTGCATGAAAAAGTCCTGGTAACAATAAGAGGAGACTCATTTACATGAGGTGATGAGAATGTCTCGTGATTTAAGAATTAAACCTATTCACATTTGAACGAAATGCAAACCATGATGAATAACTCCTTTGATTGACGGATTTAAATAGATTTAGATTTTTAATGGTCTTTACACTTGTTTGATTTAATCAATATACTAGGTTGTTGAGCCACGTGTGTTAATTTCACGATCAATGTGTCAAAAAGTGTGTTTGGAGTCAAAAGAGGAGCTTTGCTAATGAGAAATGATGGAAGGCTGTCTCTAATTTTGAATTCAACAATTAATATCAATAAGAAATAAAATTCAAGATCCAGGACTCCATTGTTTGTTAAATGGCATGAATTCATGTGATAAATGGTCCATGGGCATTTTTTGCATAATGAATATAGTCATTAAGGATGAAGCAAAATTTAATTTCAAGGTTATGGCATGAAAAATAGTCCTTGTAACAATAAGAGGAGCGTAATTTACATGAGGTGATTAGAATGTCTCGTGTTTAAGAATGAAACCCAATTCGCATTTGTACAGAATGCAGACCATGATGAATGACTCCTTTGATTGACGGATTTAAATTGATTTATATTTTTAATGGACTTTATACTTGTTTGATTCAATCAATATACTAGGTTGTTGAGCCACATGTTTTAATTTCATGATCAATGTGTCAAAAATTGTGTTTGGAGTAAAAAGAGGAGCATTGCTAATGAGAAATGATGGGAGGCTGTCTCTAATTTTGAATTCAACAATTAATATCAATAAGAAATGAAATTCAAGATGAAGGACTCCATTGTTTGTTAAATCGAATGAATTCATGTTATAGATGATCCATGGGCATTCTTTTCATAACAAATATAGCCATTAATGATGAAGTAAAACTTAATTACAATATTATTGCATGAAAAAAGTCCTGGTAACAATAAGAGGAGCCTCATTTACATGAGCTGATTAGAATGTCTCGTGATTTAAGAATTAAACCTGTTCCCATTTGAACGGAATGCAAACCAGGATGAATAACTCCTTTGATTGACGGATGTAAATAGATTTAGAGTTTTAATGGTCTTTATACTTGTTTGATTTAATCAATATACTAGGTTGTTGAGCCACATGTGTGAATTTTATGAACAATGTGTCAAAAAGTGTGTTTGGAGTCAAAAGAGGAGCTTTGCTAATGAGAAATGATGGGAGGCTGTCTCTAATTTTGAATTCAACAATTAATATCAATAAGAAATGAAATTCAAGATCCAGGACTCCATTGTTTGTTAAATCGAATGAATTCATATTATAAATGCTCCATCGACATTCTTTCCATAATGAATATAGTCATTAAGGATGAAGCAAAATTTTATTTCAAGATTATTGCATGAAAAATAGTCCTGGTAACAATAAGAGGAGCATAATTTACATGAGGTGATTAGAATGTCTCGTGATTTAAGAATCAAAACGAATTCACATTTGTACAGAATGCAGATCATGATGAGTGACTCCTTTGATTGACGGATTTAAATAGATTTATATTTTTAATGGACTTTATACTTGTTTGATTCAATCAATATACTAGGTTGTTGAGCCACATGTTTTAATTTCATGATCAATGTGTCAAAAATTGTGTTTGGAGTAAAAAGAGGAGCATTGCTAATGAGAAATTATGGCAGGCTGTCTCTAATTTTGAATTCAACAATTAATATCAATAAGAAATGAAATTCAAGATGAAGGACACCATTGTTTGTTAAATCGAATGAATTCATGTTATAGATGACCCGTGGGCATTCTTTTCATAACAAATATAGTCATTAATGGTGAAGCAAAAGTTAATTACAAGATTATTGCATGAAAAAAGTCCTGGTAACAATAAGAGGAGCCTCATTTACATGAGGTGATTAGAATGTCTCGTGATTTAAGAATTAAACCTGTTCCCATTTGAATGGAATGCAAACCAGGATGAATAACTCCTTTGATTGATGGATTTAAATAGATTTAGAGTTTTAATGGTCTTTATACTTGTTTGATTTAATCAATATACTAGGTTGTTGAGCCACGTGTGTGAATTTTATGAACAATGTGTCAAAAAGTGTGTTTGGAGTCAAAAGAGGAGCTTTGCTAATGAGAAATGATGGGAGGCTGTCTCTAATTTTGAATTCAACAATTAATATCAATAAGAAATGAAATTCAAGATCCAGGACTCCATTGTTTGTTTAAATCGAATGAATTCATATTATAGATGGTCCATCGACATTCTTTCCATAATGAATATAGTCATTAAGGATGAAGCAAAATTTTATTTCAAGATTATTGCATGAAAAATAGTCCTGGTAACAATAAGAGGAGCATAATTTTCATGAGGTGATTAGAATGTCTCCTGATTTAAGAATCAAAACCAATTCACATTTGTACAGAATGCAGACCATGATGAATGACTCCTTTGATTGACGGATTTACATACATTTATATTTTTAATGGACTTTATACTTGTTTGATTCAATTAATATACTAGGTTGTTGAGCCACATGTTTTAATTTCATGATCAATGTGTCAAAAATTGTGTTTGGAGTAAAAAGAGGAGCATTGCTAATGAGAAATGATGGGAGGCTCTCTCTAATTTTGAATTCAACAATTAATATCAATAAGAAATGAAATTCAAGATAAAGGACTCCATTGTTTGTTAAA
This sequence comes from Ceriops zippeliana, assembly GCA_037897445.1. Lineage (NCBI taxonomy): Eukaryota > Viridiplantae > Streptophyta > Magnoliopsida > Malpighiales > Rhizophoraceae > Ceriops > Ceriops zippeliana. The sequence continues at coordinate 19,965 of JBAPLH010000925.1, read as the reverse complement.
TTGAATGAATTCATGTTATAGATGACCCGTGGGCATTTTCCATAACAAATATAGTCATTAATGGTGAAGCAAAAGTTAGTTACAAGATTATTGCATGAAAAAAGTCCTGGTAACAATAAGAGGAGCCTCATTTACATGAGGTGATTAGAATGTCTCGTGATTTAAGAATTAAACCTGTTCACATTTGAACGGAATGCAAACCATGATGAATAACTCCTTTGATTGACGGATTTAAATAGATTTAGAGTTTTAATGGTCTTTACACTTGTTTGATTTAATCAATATACTAGGTTGTTGAGCCACGTGTGTTAATTTCACGATCAATGTGTCAAAAAGTGTGTTTGGAGTCAAAAGAGGAGCTTTGCTAATGAGAAATGATGGGAGGCTGTCTCTAATTTTTGAAATTCAACAATTAATATCAATAAGAAATAAAATTCAAGATCCAGGACTCCATTGTTTGTTAAATGGCATGAATTCATGTGATAAATGGTCCATGGGCATTTTTTTGCATAATGAATATAGTCATTAAGGATGAAGCAAAATTTAATTTCAAGGTTATATGCATGAAAAATAGTCCTTGTAACAATAAGAGGAGCGTAATTTACATGAGGTGATTAGAATGTCTCTCGTGATTTAAGAATGAAACCAATTCGCATTTGTACAGAATGCAAACCATGATGAATGACTCCTTTGATTGACGGATTTAAATTGATTTATATTTTTAATGGACTTTATACTTGTTTGATTCAATCAATATACTAGGTTGTTGAGCCACATGTTTTAATTTCATGATCAATGTGTCAAAAAGTGTGTTTGGAGTCAAAAGAGGAGCATTGCTAATGAGAAATGATGGGAGGCTGTCTCTAATTTTGAATTCAACAATTAATATCAATAAGAAATGAAATTCAAGATGAAGGACTCCATTGTTTGTTAAATCGAATGAATTCATGTTATAGATGATCCATGGGCATTCTTTTCATAACAAATATAGCCATTAATGATGAAGTAAAACTTAATTACAATATTATTGCATGAAAAAAGTCCTGGTAACAATAAGAGGAGCCTCATTTACATGAGCTGATTAGAATGTCTCGTGATTTAAGAATTAAACCTGTTCCCATTTGAACGGAATGCAAACCAGGATGAATAACTCCTTTGATTGACGGATGTAAATAGATTTAGAGTTTTAATGGTCTTTATACTTGTTTGATTTAATCAATATACTAGGTTGTTGAGCCACATGTGTGAATTTTATGAACAATGTGTCAAAAAGTGTGTTTTGGGAGTCAAAAGAGGAGCTTTGCTAATATGAGAAATGATGGGAGGCTGTCTCTAATTTTGAATTCAACAATTAATATCAATAAGAAATGAAATTCAAGATCCAGGACTCCATTGTTTGTTAAATCGAATGAATTCATATTATAAATGCTCCATCGACATTCTTTCCATAATGAATATAGTCATTAAGGATGAAGCAAAATTTTATTTCAAGATTATTGCATGAAAAATAGTCCTGGTAACAATAAGAGGAGCATAATTTACATGAGGTGATTAGAATGTCTCGTGATTTAAGAATCAAAACGAATTCACATTTGTACAGAATGCAGATCATGATGAGTGACTCCTTTTGATTGACGGATTTAAATAGATTTATATTTTTAATGGACTTTATACTTGTTTGATTCAATCAATATACTAGGTTGTTGTTGAGCCACATGTTTTAATTTTCATGATCAATGTGTCAAAAATTGTGTTTGGAGTAAAAAGAGGAGCATTGCTAATGAGAAATGATGGGAGGCTGTCTCTAATTTTGAATTCAACAATTAATATCAATAAGAAATGAAATTCAAGATGAAGGACACCATTGTTTGTTAAATCGAATGAATTCATGTTATAGATGACCCGTGGGGGCATTCTTTTCATAACAAATATAGTCATTAATGGTGAAGCAAAAGTTAATTACAAGATTATTGCATGAAAAAAGTCCTGGTAACAATAAGAGGAGCCTCATTTACATGAGGTGATTAGAATGTCTCGTGATTTAAGAATTAAACCTGTTCACATTTGAACGGAATGCAAACCATGATGAATGACTCCTTTGATTGATGGATTTAAATAGATTTAGAGTTTTCATGGGTCTTTACACTTGTTTGATTTAATCAATATACTAGGTTGTTGAGCCACGTGTGTTAATTTCACGATCAATGTGTTAAAAAGTGTGTTTGAAGTCAAAAGAGGAGCTTTGCTAATGAGAAATGATGGGAGGCTGTCTCTAAATTTTGAATTCAACAATTAATATCAATAAGAAATAAAATTCAAGATCCAGGACTCCATTGTTTGTTTAAATGGCATGAATTCATGTGATAAATGCTCCATGGACATTTTTTGCATAATGAATATAGTCATTAAGGATGAAGCAAAATTTAATTTCATGGTTATTGCATGAAAAATAATCCTGGTAACAATATGAGGAGCCTAATTTACACGAGGTGATTAGAATGTCTCGTGATTTAAGAATTAAACCTGTTCACATTTGAACAGAATGCAAACCATGATGAATGACTCCTTTGACTGACTAATTTAAATAGATTTAGAGTTTTAATGGTCTTTATACTTGTTTTATTTAATCAATATACTAGGTTGTTTAGCCACATGTGTTAATTTCATGATCAATGTGTCAAAAAGTGTGTTTGGAGTCAAAAGAGGGAGCATTGCTAATGAGAAATGATGGGGAGGCTGTCTCTAATTTTTTGAATTCAACAATTAATATCAATAAGAAATGAAATTCAAGATGAAGGACTCCATTGTTTGTTAAATCGAATGAATTCATGTTATAGATGATCCATGGGCATTCTTTTCATAACAAATATAGCCATTAATGATGAAGTAAAAACTTAATTACAATATTATTGCATGAAAAAAAGTCCTGGTAACAATAAGAGGAGGAGCCTCATTTACATGAGGTGATTAGAATGTCTCGTGATTTAAGAATTAAACCTGTTCCCATTTGAATGGAATGCAAACCAGGATGAATAACTCCTTTGATTGATGGATTTAAATAGATTTAGAGTTTTAATGGTCTTTATACTTGTTTGATTTAATCAATATACTAGGTTGTTGAGCCACGTGTGTGAATTTCATGAACAATGTGTCAAAAAGTGTGTTTGGAGTCAAAAGAGGAGCTTTGCTAATGAGAAATGATGGGAGGCTGTCTCTAATTTTGAATTCAACAATTAATATCAATAAGAAATGAAATTCAAGATCCAGGACTCCATTGTTTGTTAAATCGAATGAATTCATATTATAAATGCTCCATCGACATTCTTTCCATAATGAATATAGTCATTAAGGATGAAGCAAAATTTAATTTCATGGTTATTGCATGAAAAATAATCCTGGTAACAATATGAGGAGCCTAATTTACACGAGGTGATTAGAATGTCTCGTGATTTAAGAATTAAACCTGTTCACATTTGAACAGAATGCAAACCATGATGAATGACTCCTTTGACTGACTAATTTAAATAGATTTAGAGTTTTAATGGTCTTTATACTTGTTTTATTTAATCAATATACTAGGTTGTTTAGCCACATGTGTTAATTTCATGATCAATGTGTCAAAAAGTGTGTTTGGAGTCAAAAGAGGAGCATTGCTAATGAGAAATGATGGGAGGCTGTCTCTAATTTTGAATTCAACAATTAATATCAATAAGAAATGAAATTCAAGATGAAGGACTCCATTGTTTGTTAAATCGAATGAATTCATGTTATAGATGATCCATGGGCATTCTTTTCATAACAAATATAGTCATTAATGATGAAGTAAAACTTAATTACAATATTATTGCATGAAAAAAGTCCTGGTAACAATAAGAGGAGCCTCATTTACATGAGGTGATTAGAATGTCTCGTGATTTAAGAATTAAACATGTTCCCATTTGAATGGAATGCAAACCAGGATGAATAACTCCTTTGATTGATGGATTTAAATAGATTTAGAGTTTTAATGGTCTTTATACTTGTTTGATTTAATCAATATACTAGGTTGTTGAGCCACGTGTGTGAATTTCATGAACAATGTGTCAAAAAGTGTGTTTGGAGTCAAAAGAGGAGCTTTGCTAATGAGAAATGATGGGAGGCTGTCTCTAATTTTGAATTCAACAATTAATATCAATAAGAAATGAAATTCAAGATACAGGACTCCATTGTTTGTTAAATCGAATGAATTCATATTATAGATGGTCCATCGACATTCTTTCCATAATGAATATAGTCATTAAGGATGAAGCAAAATTTTATTTCAAGATTATTGCATGAAAAATAGTCCTGGTAACAATAAGAGGAGCATAATTTTCATGAGGTGATTAGAATGTCTCCTGATTTAAGAATCAAAACCAATTCACATTTGTACAGAATGCAGACCATGATGAATGACTCCTTTGATTGACGGATTTACATACATTTATATTTTTAATGGACTTTATACTTGTTTGATTCAATTAATATACTAGGTTGTTGAGCCACATGTTTTAATTTCATGATCAATGTGTCAAAAATTGTGTTTGGAGTAAAAAGAGGAGCATTGCTAATGAGAAATGATGGCAGGCTGTCTCTAATTTTGAATTCAACAATTAATATCAATAAGAAATGAAATTCAAGATGAAGGACTCCATTGTTTGTTAAATCGAATGAATTCATGTTATAGATGACCCGTGGGCATTGTTTTCATAACAAATATAGTCATTAATGGTGAAGCAAAAGTTAGTTACAAGATTATTGCATGAAAAAGTCCTGGTAACAATAAGAGGAGACTCATTTACATGAGGTGATGAGAATGTCTCGTGATTTAAGAATTAAACCTATTCACATTTGAACGAAATGCAAACCATGATGAATAACTCCTTTGATTGACGGATTTAAATAGATTTAGATTTTTAATGGTCTTTACACTTGTTTGATTTAATCAATATACTAGGTTGTTGAGCCACGTGTGTTAATTTCACGATCAATGTGTCAAAAAGTGTGTTTGGAGTCAAAAGAGGAGCTTTGCTAATGAGAAATGATGGAAGGCTGTCTCTAATTTTGAATTCAACAATTAATATCAATAAGAAATAAAATTCAAGATCCAGGACTCCATTGTTTGTTAAATGGCATGAATTCATGTGATAAATGGTCCATGGGCATTTTTTGCATAATGAATATAGTCATTAAGGATGAAGCAAAATTTAATTTCAAGGTTATGGCATGAAAAATAGTCCTTGTAACAATAAGAGGAGCGTAATTTACATGAGGTGATTAGAATGTCTCGTGATTTAAGAATGAAACCAATTCGCATTTGTACAGAATGCAGACCATGATGAATGACTCCTTTGATTGACGGATTTAAATTGATTTATATTTTTAATGGACTTTATACTTGTTTGATTCAATCAATATACTAGGTTGTTGAGCCACATGTTTTAATTTCATGATCAATGTGTCAAAAATTGTGTTTGGAGTAAAAAGAGGAGCATTGCTAATGAGAAATGATGGGAGGCTGTCTCTAATTTTGAATTCAACAATTAATATCAATAAGAAATGAAATTCAAGATGAAGGACTCCATTGTTTGTTAAATCGAATGAATTCATGTTATAGATGATCCATGGGCATTCTTTTCATAACAAATATAGCCATTAATGATGAAGTAAAAACTTAATTACAATATTATTGCATGAAAAAAGTCCTGGTAACAATAAGAGGAGCCTCATTTACATGAGCTGATTAGAATGTCTCGTGATTTAAGAATTAAACCTGTTCCCATTTGAACGGAATGCAAACCAGGATGAATAACTCCTTTGATTGACGGATGTAAATAGATTTAGAGTTTTAATGGTCTTTATACTTGTTTGATTTAATCAATATACTAGGTTGTTGAGCCACATGTGTGAATTTTATGAACAATGTGTCAAAAAGTGTGTTTGGAGTCAAAAGAGGAGCTTTGCTAATGAGAAAATGATGGGAGGCTGTCTCTAAATTTTGAATTCAACAATTAATATCAATAAGAAATGAAATTCAAGATCCAGGACTCCATTGTTTGTTAAATCGAATGAATTCATATTATAAATGCTCCATCGACATTCTTTCCATAATGAATATAGTCATTAAGGATGAAGCAAAATTTTATTTCAAGATTATTGCATGAAAAATAGTCCTGGTAACAATAAGAGGAGCATAATTTACATGAGGTGATTAGAATGTCTCGTGATTTAAGAATCAAAACGAATTCACATTTGTACAGAATGCAGATCATGATGAGTGACTCCTTTGATTGACGGATTTAAATAGATTTATATTTTTAATGGACTTTATACTTGTTTGATTCAATCAATATACTAGGTTGTTGAGCCACATGTTTTAATTTCATGATCAATGTGTCAAAAATTGTGTTTGGAGTAAAAAGAGGAGCATTGCTAATGAGAAATTATGGCAGGCTGTCTCTAATTTTGAATTCAACAATTAATATCAATAAGAAATGAAATTCAAGATGAAGGACACCATTGTTTGTTAAATCGAATGAATTCATGTTATAGATGACCCGTGGGCATTCTTTTCATAACAAATATAGTCATTAATGGTGAAGCAAAAGTTAATTACAAGATTATTGCATGAAAAAAGTCCTGGTAACAATAAGAGGAGCCTCATTTACATGAGGTGATTAGAATGTCTCGTGATTTAAGAATTAAACCTGTTCACATTTGAACGGAATGCAAACCATGATGAATGACTCCTTTGATTGATGGATTTAAATAGATTTAGAGTTTTCATGGTCTTTACACTTGTTTGATTTAATCAATATACTACTAGGTTGTTGAGCCACGTGTGTTAATTTCACGATCAATGTGTTAAAAAGTGTGTTTGAAGTCAAAAGAGGAGCTTTGCTAATGAGAAATGATGGGAGGCTGTCTCTAAATTTGAATTCAACAATTAATATCAATAAGAAATAAAATTCAAGATCCAGGACTCCATTGTTTGTTAAATGGCATGAATTCATGTGATAAATGGTCCATGGACATTTTTTGCATAATGAATATAGTCATTAAGGATGAAGCAAAATTTAATTTCATGGTTATTGCATGAAAAATAATCCTGGTAACAATATGAGGAGCCTAATTTACACGAGGTGATTAGAATGTCTCGTGATTTAAGAATTAAACCTGTTCACATTTGAACAGAATGCAAACCATGATGAATGACTCCTTTGACTGACTAATTTAAATAGATTTAGAGTTTTAATGGTCTTTATACTTGTTTTATTTAATCAATATACTAGGTTGTTTAGCCACATGTGTTAATTTCATGATCAATGTGTCAAAAAGTGTGTTTGGAGTCAAAAGAGGAGCATTGCTAATGAGAAATGATGGGAGGCTGTCTCTAATTTTGAATTCAACAATTAATATCAATAAGAAATGAAATTCAAGATGAAGGACTCCATTGTTTGTTAAATCGAATGAATTCATGTTATAGATGATCCATGGGCATTCTTTTCATAACAAATATAGCCATTAATGATGAAGTAAAACTTAATTACAATATTATTGCATGAAAAAAGTCCTGGTAACAATAAGAGGAGCCTCATTTACATGAGCTGATTAGAATGTCTCGTGATTTAAGAATTAAACCTGTTCCCATTTGAACGGAATGCAAACCAGGATGAATAACTCCTTTGATTGACGGATGTAAATAGATTTAGAGTTTTAATGGTCTTTATACTTGTTTGATTTAATCAATATACTAGGTTGTTGAGCCACATGTGTGAATTTTATGAACAATGTGTCAAAAAGTGTGTTTGGAGTCAAAAGAGGAGCTTTGCTAATGAGAAATGATGGGAGGCTGTCTCTAATTTTGAATTCAACAATTAATATCAATAAGAAAAGAAATTCAAGATCCAGGACTCCATTGTTTGTTAAATCGAATGAATTCATATTATAAATGCTCCATCGACATTCTTTCCATAATGAATATAGTCATTAAGGATGAAGCAAAATTTTATTTCAAGATTATTGCATGAAAAATAGTCCTGGTAACAATAAGAGGAGCATAATTTACATGAGGTGATTAGAATGTCTCGTGATTTAAGAATCAAAACGAATTCACATTTGTACAGAATGCAGATCATGATGAGTGACTCCATTGATTGACGGATTTAAATAGATTTATATTTTTAATGGACTTTATACTTGTTTGATTCAATCAATATACTAGGTTGTTGAGCCACATGTTTTAATTTCATGATCAATGTGTCAAAAAATGTGTTTTTGGAGTAAAAAGAGGAGCATTGCTAATGAGAAATTATGGCAGGCTGTCTCTAATTTTGAATTCAACAATTAATATCAATAAGAAAAATGAAATTCAAGATGAAGGACACCATTGTTTGTTAAATCGAATGAATTCATGTTATAGATGACCCGTGGGCATTCTTTTCATAACAAATATAGTCATTAATGGTGAAGCAAAAGTTAATTACAAGATTATTGCATGAAAAAAGTCCTGGTAACAATAAGAGGAGCCTCATTTACATGAGGTGATTAGAATGTCTCGTGATTTAAGAATTAAACCTGTTCACATTTGAACGGAATGCAAACCATGATGAATGACTCCTTTTGATTGATGGATTTAAATAGATTTAGAGTTTTTCATGGTCTTTACACTTGTTTGATTTAATCAATATACTAGGTTGTTGAGCCACGTGTGTTAATTTCACGATCAATGTGTTAAAAAGTGTGTTTGAAGTCAAAAGAGGAGCTTTTGCTAATGAGAAATGATGGGAGGCTGTCTCTAAATTTGAATTCAACAATTAATATCAATAAGAAATAAAATTCAAGATCCAGGACTCCATTGTTTGTTAAATGGCATGAATTCATGTGATAAATGCTCCATGGACATTTTTTGCATAATGAATATAGTCATTAAGGATGAAGCAAAATTTAATTTCATGGTTATTGCATGAAAAATAATCCTGGTAACAATATGAGGAGCCTAATTTACACGAGGTGATTAGAATGTCTCGTGATTTAAGAATTAAACCTGTTCACATTTGAACAGAATGCAAACCATGATGAATGACTCCTTTGACTGACTAATTTAAATAGATTTAGAGTTTTAATGGTCTTTATACTTGTTTTATTTAATCAATATACTAGGTTGTTTAGCCACATGTGTTAATTTCATGATCAATGTGTCAAAAAGTGTGTTTGGAGTCAAAAGAGGAGCATTGCTAATGAGAAATGATGGGAGGCTGTCTCTAATTTTGAATTCAACAATTAATATCAATAAGAAATGAAATTCAAGATGAAGGACTCCATTGTTTGTTAAATCGAATGAATTCATGTTATAGATGATCCATGGGCATTCTTTTCATAACAAATATAGTCATTAATGATGAAGTAAAACTTAATTACAATATTATTGCATGAAAAAAGTCCTGGTAACAATAAGAGGAGCCTCATTTACATGAGGTGATTAGAATGTCTCGTGATTTAAGAATTAAACCTGTTCCCATTTGAATGGAATGCAAACCAGGATGAATAACTCCTTTGATTGATGGATTTAAATAGATTTAGAGTTTTAATGGTCTTTATACTTGTTTGATTTAATCAATATACTAGGTTGTTGAGCCACGTGTGTGAATTTCATGAACAATGTGTCAAAAAGTGTGTTTGGAGTCAAAAGAGGAGCTTTGCTAATGAGAAATGATGGGAGGCTGTCTCTAATTTTGAATTCAACAATTAATATCAATAAGAAATGAAATTCAAGATCCAGGACTCCATTGTTTGTTAAATCGAATGAATTCATATTATAAATGCTCCATCGACATTCTTTCCATAATGAATATAGTCATTAAGGATGAAGCAAAATTTAATTTCATGGTTATTGCATGAAAAATAATCCTGGTAACAATATGAGGAGCCTAATTTACACGAGGTGATTAGAATGTCTCGTGATTTAAGAATTAAACCTGTTCACATTTGAACAGAATGCAAACCATGATGAATGACTCCTTTGACTGACTAATTTAAATAGATTTAGAGTTTTAATGGTCTTTATACTTGTTTTATTTAATCAATATACTAGGTTTGTTTAGCCACATGTGTTAATTTCATGATCAATGTGTCAAAAAGTGTGTTTGGAGTCAAAAGAGGAGCATTGCTAATGAGAAATGATGGGAGGCTGTCTCTAATTTTGAATTCAACAATTAATATCAATAAGAAATGAAATTCAAGATGAAGGACTCCATTGTTTGTTAAATCGAATGAATTCATGTTATATAGATGATCCATGGGCATTCTTTTCATAACAAATATAGTCATTAATGATGAAGTAAAACTTAATTACAATATTATTGCATGAAAAAAGTCCTGGTAACAATAAGAGGAGCCTCATTTACATGAGGTGATTAGAATGTCTCGTGATTTAAGAATTAAACCTGTTCCCATTTGAATGGAATGCAAACCAGGATGAATAACTCCTTTGATTGATGGATTTAAATAGATTTAGAGTTTTAATGGTCTTTATACTTGTTTGATTTAATCAATATACTAGGTTGTTGAGCCACGTGTGTGAATTTCATGAACAATGTGTCAAAAAGTGTGTTTGGAGTCAAAAGAGGAGCTTTGCTAATGAGAAATGATGGGAGGCTGTCTCTAATTTTGAATTCAACAATTAATATCAATAAGAAATGAAATTCAAGATACAGGACTCCATTGTTTGTTAAATCGAATGAATTCATATTATAGATGGTCCATCGACATTCTTTCCATAATGAATATAGTCATTAAGGATGAAGCAAAATTTTATTTCAAGATTATTGCATGAAAAATAGTCCTGGTAACAATAAGAGGAGCATAATTTTCATGAGGTGATTAGAATGTCTCCTGATTTAAGAATCAAAACCAATTCACATTTGTACAGAATGCAGACCATGATGAATGACTCCTTTGATTGACGGATTTACATACATTTATATTTTTAATGGACTTTATACTTGTTTGATTCAATTAATATACTAGGTTGTTGAGCCACATGTTTTAATTTCATGATCAATGTGTCAAAAATTGTGTTTGGAGTAAAAAGAGGAGCATTGCTAATGAGAAATGATGGCAGGCTGTCTCTAATTTTGAATTCAACAATTAATATCAATAAGAAATGAAATTCAAGATGAAGGACTCCATTGTTTGTTAAATCGAATGAATTCATGTTATAGATGACCCGTGGGCATTGTTTTCATAACAAAAATATAGTCATTAATGGTGAAGCAAAAGTTTTAGTTACAAGATTATTGCATGAAAAAAGTCCTGGTAACAATAAGAGGAGACTCATTTACATGAGGTGATGAGAATGTCTCGTGATTTAAGAATTAAACCTATTCACATTTGAACGAAATGCAAACCATGATGAATAACTCCTTTGATTGACGGATTTAAATAGATTTAGATTTTTAATGGTCTTTACACTTGTTTGATTTAATCAATATACTAGGTTGTTGAGCCACGTGTGTTAATTTCACGATCAATGTGTCAAAAAGTGTGTTTGGAGTCAAAAGAGGAGCTTTGCTAATGAGAAATGATGGAAGGCTGTCTCTAATTTTGAATTCAACAATTAATATCAATAAGAAATAAAATTCAAGATCCAGGACTCCATTGTTTGTTAAATGGCATGAATTCATGTGATAAATGGTCCATGGGCATTTTTTGCATAATGAATATAGTCATTAAGGATGAAGCAAAATTTAATTTCAAGGTTATGGCATGAAAAATAGTCCTTGTAACAATAAGAGGAGCGTAATTTACATGAGGTGATTAGAATGTCTCGTGATTTAAGAATGAAACCAATTCGCATTTGTACAGAATGCAGACCATGATGAATGACTCCTTTGATTGACGGATTTAAATTGATTTATATTTTTAATGGACTTTATACTTGTTTGATTCAATCAATATACTAGGTTGTTGAGCCACATGTTTTAAATTTCATGATCAATGTGTCAAAAATTGTGTTTGGAGTAAAAAGAGGAGCATTGCTAATGAGAAATGATGGGAGGCTGTCTCTAATTTTGAATTCAACAATTAATATCAATAAGAAATGAAATTCAAGATGAAGGACTCCATTGTTTTTGTTAAATCGAATGAATTCATGTTATAGATGATCCATGGGCATTCTTTTCATAACAAATATAGCCATTAATGATGAAGTAAAACTTAATTACAATATTATTGCATGAAAAAAGTCCTGGGTAACAATAAGAGGAGCCTCATTTACATGAGCTGATTAGAATGTCTCGTGATTTAAGAATTAAACCTGTTCCCATTTGAACGGAATGCAAACCAGGATGAATAACTCCTTTGATTGACGGATGTAAATAGATTTAGAGTTTTAATGGTCTTTATACTTGTTTGATTTAATCAATATACTAGGTTGTTGAGCCACATGTGTGAATTTTATGAACAATGTGTCAAAAAGTGTGTTTGGGAGTCAAAAGAGGAGCTTTGCTAATGAGAAATGATGGGAGGCTGTCTCTAATTTTGAATTCAACAATTAATATCAATAAGAAATGAAATTCAAGATCCAGGACTCCATTGTTTGTTAAATCGAATGAATTCATATTATAAATGCTCCATCGACATTCTTTCCATAATGAATATAGTCATTAAGGATGAAGCAAAATTTTATATTTCAAGATTATTGCATGAAAAATAGTCCTGGTAACAATAAGAGGAGCATAATTTACATGAGGTGATTAGAATGTCTCGTGATTTAAGAATCAAAACGAATTCACATTTGTACAGAATGCAGATCATGATGAGTGACTCCTTTGATTGACGGATTTAAATAGATTTATATTTTTAATGGACTTTATACTTGTTTGATTCAATCAATATACTAGGTTGTTGAGCCACATGTTTTAATTTCATGATCAATGTGTCAAAAATTGTGTTTGGAGTAAAAGAGGAGCATTGCTAATGAGAAATTATGGCAGGCTGTCTCTAATTTTGAATTCAACAATTAATATCAATAAGAAATGAAATTCAAGATGAAGGACACCATTGTTTGTTAAATCGAATGAATTCATGTTATAGATGACCCGTGGGCATTCTTTTCATAACAAATATAGTCATTAATGGTGAAGCAAAAGTTAATTACAAGATTATTGCATGAAAAAAGTCCTGGTAACAATAAGAGGAGCCTCATTTACATGAGGTGATTAGAATGTCTCGTGATTTAAGAATTAAACCTGTTCACATTTGAACGGAATGCAAACCATGATGAATGACTCCTTTGATTGATGGATTTAAAATAGATTTAGAGTTTTCATGGTCTTTTACACTTGTTTGATTTAATCAATATACTAGGTTGTTGAGCCACGTGTGTTAATTTCACGATCAATGTGTTAAAAAGTGTGTTTGAAGTCAAAAGAGGAGCTTTGCTAATGAGAAATGATGGGAGGCTGTCTCTAAATTTGAATTCAACAATTAATATCAATAAGAAATAAAATTCAAGATCCAGGACTCCATTGTTTGTTAAATGGCATGAATTCATGTGATAAATGGTCCATGGACATTTTTTGCATAATGAATATAGTCATTAAGGATGAAGCAAAATTTAATTTTCATGGTTATTGCATGAAAAATAATCCTGGTAACAATATGAGGAGCCTAATTTACACGAGGTGATTAGAATGTCTCGTGATTTAAGAATTAAACCTGTTCACATTTTGAACAGAATGCAAACCATGATGAATGACTCCTTTGACTGACAGAATTTAAATAGATTTAGAGTTTTAATGGTCTTTATACTTGTTTTATTTAATCAATATACTAGGTTGTTTAGCCACATGTGTTAAATTTCATGATCAACTGTGTCAAAAAGTGTGTTTGGGAGTCAAAAGAGGAGCATGTGCTAATGAGAAATGGGTGGGAGCTGTTGGTCCTAATTTTGAATTCAACAATTAATATAACAATAAGAAATGAAATTCAAATGATGAGCCAGGACTCCATTGTTTGTTAAAATCGAAATGAATTCATGTTATAGATGATCAATCGTGATGATGGGCGGGAGGACACTAGTTTTAGGAGCTTAAATTCCAAAATTTAAGGCATCAAAAAATCAGAAAATTGAAATTCACAAGATGAATTCACTGCCATTGTTATGATTAAATTGAAATGAATTCATATGAGTAGATGTGTCCAAGAGGCATATTATTTGCATAATTACTGTAATATCGAATATAATGAGCGAATGACTGTAAATTGATAGTTTGGAAAAGCATGTTTAAATGAAAAATTTTAGGATCGTTATTAATAAGAGGAATCCAACACGTTTGATTCAAAAATCCAATATGGTAAGGTTGTTTTAGGCACACACCGTGTTATGTTCTTGATACACTGTGTCTAATAAAAGTGTGATTTAGGAGTCATAACAAGGAGGGGTGGCATTTGCTAAAAGAAGATAATGGTAGGCAACTTTATGGCACGATATTAGTTGAATATCCAACAAAAATTTATAATAATTAAAGAGAAGTGACATTTCAAAGATCAAACACTACCATTGTTTGTTAAAGTTGAAATGAATTAACATGCGGTATAGCTAATGAATATGACCGATGGGCTAGGTATTGCAGATTGGGATCCTATTAAGGATGATTCCGCAATTGTTACATCCCAAATCTAAGTCAAAATTCATGGTAACAAAAAGCTGGAGCGTAATTTACACCGGTGATATAGAATGTCATATGTATTAAAAGAATAAACTCACATACGCATTTGGAACAGAATGCCAGAACATGTTGGAATTACAACCTTTGCAGGGTGACTGGATTTAAATAGATTTTTATGAATTTTTATGGACTACACAAGGTCATTCAATCACGATAAATCGAGATTTATTATGAGACCCACAGGTGTTGCATATTACTATGAATGAGATCTCGTGTGTTATGAGTCGAATAAGAGGCATTCATTGCGTCAATGGAAAAATGATGGGGGTTGTCACTAATTTTGTCATTCAACATTGCAATACCAATAAAGAAATGATTCTCCATTCAATCAACGGTTCTCCTATCTGAGTTTATGTTAAATAGATGATTTTCAGAGTATTATGGGTCCATCTTTTTTTTCGATAAGTCTTGATAATTAGTCCATTATAGGATGATAGCATGAATAGTATTCAGGGTTTATGACATTAGCCTATGAAAAATAAGTGGAACCTAATTTCAACATGATGAGCAATAAGAAGTGTCTCCAATAAAATAATTAATATACTGTCTCACCATTTGTAAATCATAATTTGCTAGACCATAGAAGATTATGAACTCCTTTGATGTGACGGACTGATTACCTAGAGAGGGATTCTAATGGACTTTAATACTTGTTTACGTTTCATGATTGATATCAATTTGGTTAGGTTTGTTTAGCTACACGTGTTATAATATTCATGATCAATTGTATCAAGAAAGTGAAGGGTTTGGAGAGTCGAAAAGATGAGACATTAGTTATCACTGAATTGGTGGAGGCACTCTCTTATTATTGAACTTCAAAAATAATATCAATACAACTGAATTCCAAATCAAAGCACTCCATTGTATTATTAAAAATTGAATGGGAGGTCACTCTCTTTAATATATTGAATTCAACAATTAAATATCATAAATAAGAATATGAAATTCACTATGAAGACACTCCATGATCCAATATGTCCATTGCCAATAACATTAGTAATGCCACCTTAATTCACTTGACGGTTAGTTAGACAGTGTCTCAAGGGGGGCAGGATTATTTCATAATGTGGTTACCACATAATGCCTAAGAAATGCAAGCCCTTTAACTAGAATGAATGAAATGACTCCTTTTGGTTGATCCGCGATTTAAATAGTCTTCGTAGTTGTGTTAATGCCACTAGTTTACACATGTTTGAATTTTTGTACTATTACTCAGTACGCAAGTTGCTTTGTTTAGGCACACAACGTGTTAATTTCTAAGCTTCAAACTTCGTTCAAAAAAGTTTGTAGTAATATGCAACATACCAAAAGTAAAATCAAGAGAGGAAGCCGTTGCTCTAAAGAGATCAATGCATGGAGAAGGCACTCTCCTGAATTTTTGAAAGATTCAACAATTAATATCATAAAGAACACATCAAAGAGCAATGATCAACTCACTCATTGTTTTTTTTTTAAATTAGAATGATATATCATGTTTATCATGATAGGTCCATTGAGCATCAGTTTATCTATATCAAATATATGTGTATATAAGGGAAAATCAAGACATGTTAATATTGAAAGGTTATTGCGGCATGAAAAATAGTCCTTGGCGAGTAACGATAAGCAGGTAGGCGTATTTTCACCAGGAGATACGAATAGACATGTCTTATTATTTTCAGAGACTAAACCGAAGTTCACAGATTATTGTACGGGAATGTAAAGCCATAATGAATGACTGCCTTCTTAGACTGACGAGACTTAACATGGATTATTAAGTTATTCAAAATGGTGTTTATAACGTGTTTGATTACATATCACATTATGAGAGGAACAAAAATTAGTTTAGAACTACAAAGACTGTGTATTTTCAATGATCAAATATATCAAAACGTGATGTTTGCGAGAGTCAAAAAGACTAAGCACTGCTAAATGAGAAATGATGGAGGCATGTCTCTTAAATTTGAATTCGAGCAATTAAATAACAATAGAAATAACATTGAAGATCCAGGATCTCCATCTATGTTTCTTGCTAAATCGATAATGAATTCATGATATAAGATGGTCCATGGGCAATTACTTTTCCAGAATGAAATATAGTCATTAAGGATGAAGCAAAATAAACATTTCAAGGTTATTACATGAAAGAATAGTCCCTGGTAACTCTATAAGGGGATCCTAAGTTTCATATGAGGGTGATTAGCAATGTCTCTTCGGATGATCTTAAGAATAAACCTGTTCACATTCTGTATGGAAAGCAAACCCTCTCTGATGATTACCCTCCTTTGATTGACGGACCGTTAAAGAGATTTGGAGTATAAAAACTGTCTTTACACGATGTTCTTGTATTTAATCAATCAATACAAGATTTGGATTAGAGCCACAATGGTCTGAATTTCATGCAGATCTCTGTGTCATCTAAAGTGTGTTTGAGTCAAAAGAGTGAGCATTGCTAATGAGAAAATGACTAAGGAGGAGGCTGTCTCTAATTTTGAATTCAACAATTAATATCAAATAAGAAATGAAATTCAAGATCCCAGCGACTCCATGTTTAAAAATTTAAATCAGAATGAACTTCATAGTTATTAGATGGCGTCCATGCGCAATTTTTTATCCATAATGAGATATAGTCATTAAGGAGGAATGCAAAATTTAATTTCAAGGTTATTTGGCATGAAAAATAGTCCCTTTGTAACAATCTAGAGGAGCCTAATATCACAGTGAGGTAGATTTAGAAAATGTCTCGTGATTTTAAGATATTAAACACACAGTCACATTTATACAGAAATGCAAACCATGATGAATGACATCCTTTTCGATTGACAAACGATTTGTTAAATAGATTTAATAGTTTTTTAATGGTTCTTTAATACTTGTTTTGATATCAATCAATACTACTATGTGCTATTGTTTAGCCACACGTTGTTAATTTCAATGAATCAAGGTGTCAAAAAAGTGAGTTATGAAGTCAAGAAGATGAGCGCATCTAGCTAATTGAGAAAATGATGAGGAGGCCTGTCTCTAATTTTTTGATTCAACAATTAATATACAAAAAGAAATTAAATTCGAATATCCAAGTACTCCATTGTTTTGTATAAAATCAAATGAAATTCATGTTATAGATGGTCCATAATATGCGTCATTTTTTCCCATAACAAATATACAGTCATTAGAGGACATCGAAGCAAAAATATTTAATTTCAGGATATGTGCATGAAGAACTAGTCCTGGTAACGACATAACATAGGAGCCAAATTAACACAAGAGGATGATTAGCAATGTCGTCGTAGATTTAAGAATCTAAAAACCTGTTCCACGATTTGTACATAAACGTTGCAAACCAACGATCAGAATGACTCCTTTGATGAACGGATTAAAATAGATTCCGATTATTGAATGGACTTTATACTTGTTTGAATTTTATCAATATACTAGGTTGTGTTTAGCCACATGTGTGTAAATTTCATGATCAATGTGTCAAAAAAAACTGTATGTTTTGAGTCCAAAAGAGGAGCCTTGCTAATGACAAATGATGGAGGAAAGGGGGCTGTCTCATAATTTATGAATTCAACAATTATATCAAAAAGAAAATGAAATTTGAAGATCAAGGACTCCATTGTTTTTTAAATTGATAATGAATTCATGAATAAGATGGTTCTCCATACGGGCATTTATTTCATAAAGAAAATATACACATTAAGTTTGATGGCAAAATTTAATTTCAATGATTATTGCATGAAAAATAGTTCCTCAGGTAATAATAAGAGAGCCTAATTCACAATTGAGGTGATTAGAATGTTCATGATTTAGGAATTAAACGCAGAATTCACATATGTATAGAAATGCAAACCATGATGATGATGACTCTTTGTTTGCAAACGAGGAGATTCTAAATAGATTTATTGTTTTTAATTGACTATCATATACTTGTTTGATTCATTATAATATACTAGGTTGTTAGAGCCCACATGATTTAATTTCATGATCAATGTGTCATCTAAAGTGTGTGTTTGGATCAGTCAAAATATAGGAGCATTGCTAATGAACTGAAATTGATGGGAAGGCAATATCTAATTTTAGAATTCAACAATTAAAATATCAATAAGAAAATGAAATTTAAGAATCCAAGGAGAATCCATTGTTTTATTAAATTGAATGAATTCATTATATAGAATGGTCCATGTCAGGCATTTTTTTTCATAAATGAATATATCTCATTAAGGTTAGAAGGGCAAAATTTTTATTTCAATTGGTATATTGCATGAAAAATAGTCTCTGGGAACAATAAGAGGGAGCCTAATTCCCACATGAGGTGATTAGAATGTTCTCATGATTTAAGGAATTATTAAACCAGTTCAACTTGTACAAGAATGCAGAACCATGATTGAATGACTCCTTTGTTTGATATATTTTAAATAAGATTTAGTGTTTTTAATGCTCTTTATACATTGTTTGATTTCAATCAATATACTAGGTTGTTTAGCCACATGTGTTAATTTCATGAATCAATGTGTCAAAAAGTGTGTTTGGGAGTCAAAAGAGAGGAGCAAAATTGCTAATGCAACAAATGATGTGGGATGCAATATCTAATTTTGAATTCAAACAATTAATATCAATAAGAAATGAAATTTCAAGATCAAGGTGACTCCATTGTTTAAATAAAATCGAATGAATTCATTGTACATAGAAGTCTTAAGGCATGGGCATTTTTTTCATAACGAAATAATACTCATTAAAGGTTGAGGGGGGCCAAAAATTAATTTTCCAGGATTATTGCATGGATAAAAATAGTACCTGGGTCATACAATAAGAGGAGCCTAATTTCACAATGAGGTTGATGTTGAGAATGTCTCATGATTTTAAGAATTAAAAAAATAAACCATGTTCACATTATGTAAGAATGCAAACCATGATGACTGACTCCTTCGTTTGGTTGGATGGATTTAAATAGATTTTAGTGTTTTAATGATCTTTTATACTTGTTTGAATATCTATCAATAGTACTAGTGGGAATGTTTAGCCACATGTGTATAATTTCATGATCAATGTGTCAAAAAGTGTGTAATGAGAGTTCAATAGAGGATCCATGCTCAATGACCAAATGCATGGTGGAGGCAATGTCAGATTTTAGATTTTCAACATATTAATATTCAAAAAGAAATGAAAGATTAAAGATCAAGGACTCCATTGGTTTATTAAATGAATGAATTCATGATATAGATTGGTCCATGGCATT
>JBAPLH010000924.1:0-41561 GCA_037897445.1 Ceriops zippeliana | reverse complement strand
AATGAATATAGTTACTAAAAAGAAAACAAAAGTTAATTTCAAGGTATATGCATGAGGAAATATAGTCGTGGTAACAACAAGAGTGAGCCTAATTAACATGCGTATGATCAGAAATTCTCATTATTTAGGAATTAAAAACAGTATAACATTTGTACGAAATACAAACCATGATGAATGGCACCTTTGGCCGATGGATTTAAATAGATTTGGAATTTTTATTGGTGTTTTTATACTAGGTTTGAATCAATAAATATACTAAGTTAGTTTAGCCACATGTGTTATACTTCATGCGATCAATGTATCAAAAAAGTGTGTTTGAATCAAAACAAGAGGGCTTGTTAACCAAAAATTGATGGGAGCAACTCTTTAAATTTTGAATTCACAAATAATATCAATAAGAAATGCAATTCAAAATCAAGGACTGAATTGTTTGTTAAATTGAATGAATTCATGTAATTGATGGTCCACGGGCATTTTTTGTCAAAATGAATATAGCTATTAAAAAAGAAACAAAAGTTTAATTTCAATTTTATTGCATGAAAAATAGTCCTTGTAACAACAAGAGGAGCCTAATTAACATGAGGTAATTAGAAATTCCACATTATTTAGGAATTAAACCAGTTAACATTTGGTACGGAAACGCAAACCATGATGAATGACCAACCTGTGGCCAATGAAGACGAATTGAAATAGATTTGGATTTTTTATTTGAGTTTATACTTGTTTGAAATCAACTAATATACTAGGTTTTGTTTAGAGACCACATGTGTTATATTTCATGATCAATGTGTCAAAACATTGTGTTTGAAATCAAAAAGAGGAAACTTGCTAACTAGAAATGGTAGGAGAAACTCTCTTATTTTCAATTGAACAAATAATATCAATAAGAAATGCAATTCAAAATCAAATACTGAATGGTTTGTTAAAATGAATGAATTCATGTAATTGATGGTCCACGGCATTTTTTTCAAAAATGAATATAGTTACTAAAGAAAGAAGCAAATGTTAATTTCAAAGGTTATTGCATGAAAAATAGTCGTGGTAACAACAAGATGAGCCTAATTAACATGAGAGTGATCAGAAATTCTCAATTATTTAGGAATTAAACCAGTTTAACATTTGTACGAAATGCAAACCATGATGAATGGCACCTTTGGCTGATGGATTTAAATATATTTGGATTTTTATTGGTGTTTAATATTTGTTGATTCAATTAATATACTAGGTTGTTTAGCCACATGTGTTATACTTCATGATCAATGTATCAAGAAGTGTGTTTGGAATCAAAAGAAGAGGCTTGTTAACCAAAAATGATGGGAGCAACTCTTTAATTTTTGAATTCAGCAAATAATATCGATAAAGAAATGCAATTCAAAATCAAGTGACTGAATTGTATGTTAAAATTGAATGAATTCATGTAATTGATGGTCCACAGGCATTTTTTTTAAAATGAATATAGTTATTAAGAAAGAAACAAAAGATAATTTCAAGGTTATTGCATGAAAAATAGTCCTTGTAACAACAAGAGGAGCCTAATTAACATGAGGTGATTAGAAATTCTCATTATTTAGGAAATAAACAAGTTAACATTTGTATGAAATGCAAACCATGATGAATGGCACCTTTGGGCCGATGGATTTAAATAGATTTGGATTTTTATTGGTGTTTATACTTGTTTGAATCAATTAATATACGAGGTTGTTTAGCCACATGTGTTATACTTCTTGATCAATGTATCAAAAAGTGTGTTTGGGAATCAAAAGAAGAGGCTTGTTAACCAAAAATGATGGGAGCAACTCTCTTTAATTTTGAATTCAACAAATAATATCAATAAGAAATGCAATTCAAAATCAAGGACTGAATTGTTTGTTAAATTGAATGAATTCATGTAATTGATGGTCCACGGGCGTTTTTTTTCAAAATGAATATAGTTATTAAAAAAGAAAAAAAAGTTAATTTCAAGGTTATTGCATGAAAAATAGTCCTAGTAACAACAAGAGGAGCGTAATTAACATGAGGTGATTAGAAATTCTCATTATTTTAGTAATTAAACCAGTTAACATTTGTACAAAATACAAACCATGATGAATGACACCTTTTGGCCGACGAATTTAAATAGATTTGGATTTTTATTGGGTGTTTATACTTGTTTGAATCAATTAATATATTAGGTTGTTTAGCCACATGTGTTATATTTCAGGGTCAATGTGTCAAACAGTGTGTTTGAAATCAAAAGAGGAGGAAACTTGCTAACTAGAAATGGTAGTAGAAACTCTCTGATTTTGAATTGAACAAATAATATCAATAAGAAATGCAATTCAAAATCAAGGACTGAATTGTTTGCTAAATTGAATGAATTCATCTTATTGATGGTCCACGGGTATTTTTTTCAAAATCAATATAGTTATTAAGAAAGAAACAAATGTTAATTTCATGGTCATTGCATGAAGAATGGTTTTGGTAACAATAAGAGGAGAATAATTAACATGAGGTGATTAGAAATTCTCATTATTTAGGAATTAAACCAGTTAACATTTGTACGAAATACAAACCATGATGAATGGCACCTTTGGCCCACGAATTTAAATAGATTTGGATTTTTATTGGTGTTTTATACTTGTTTGAATCAATTAATATACTAGGTTGTTAAAGCCACATGTGTTATACTTCATGATCAATGTATCAAAAAGTGTGTTTGGAATCAACAGAAGGGGGTTGTTAACCAAAAATTGATGGGAGCAACTCTTTAATTTTTGAATTCAACAAATAATATCAATAAGAAATGCAATTCATAATCAAGGACTGAATTGTTTGTTAAATTGAATGAATTCATGTAATTGATGGTCCACCGGCAGTTTTTTGAAAATGAATATAGCTATTAAAAAAAGAAAAAAAAGTTAATTTCAAGGTTATTGCATGAAAAATAGTCCTGGTAACAACAAGAGGAGCCTAATTAACAAGAGGTGATTAAAAATTCTCATTATTTAGGAATTAAACCAGTTAACATTTGTACGAAATACAAACCATGATGAATGGCACCTTTGGCTGACGAATTTAAATAGATTTGGATTTTTATTGGTGTTTATATACTTGTTTGAATCAATTAATATACTAGGTTGTTAAGCCACATGTGTTATATTTCATGATCAATATATGAAATAGTGTGTTCGAAATCAAAAGAAGAGGCTTGTTAACCAAAAATCATAAGAGCAACTCTCTCATTTTGAATTCAACAAATAATATCAAACAGAAATGCAATTCAAAATCAAGGACTGAATTGTTTGTTAAATTGAATGAATTCATGTAATTGATGGTCCACGGGCATTTTTTTCAAAATGAATATAGTTATTAAAAAAGAAAAAAAAAGTTAATTTCAAGGTTATTGCATGAAAAATAGTCCTAGTAACAACATAAGGAGCCTAATTAACATGAGGTGATTAGAAATTCTCATTATTTAGGAATTAAACCAGTTAACATTTGTACGAAATGCAAACCATGATGAATGGCACCTTTGGCCGATGGATTTAAATAGATTTGGATTTTTATTGGAGTTTATACTTGTTTGAATCAATTAATATATTAGGTTGTTTAGCCACATGTGTTTTTTCAGGGTCAATGTGTCAAACAGTGTGTTTGAAATCAAAAGAGGAAACTTGCTAACTAGAAATGGTAGCAGAAACTCTCTGATTTTGAATTGAACAAATAATATCAATAAGAAATGCAATTCAAAATCAAGGACTGAATTGTTTGTTAAATTGAATGAATTCATGTAATTGATGGTCCACGGGCATTTTTTTCAAAATTAATATTGTTATTAAGAAAGAAAGAAATGTTAATTTCAAGGTTATTGCATGAAAAATAGTCCTGGTAACAACAAGATGAGCCTAATTAACATGAGGTGATTAGAAATTCTCATTATTTAGTAATTAAACCAGTTAACATTTGTACGAAATGCAAAGCATGATGAATGGCACCTTTGGCCGATGGATTTAAATAGATTTGGATTTTTATTGGTGTTTATACTTGTTTGAATCAATTAATATACTAGGTTGTTTAGCCACATGTGTTATACTTCATGATCAATGTATCAAAAAGTGTGTTTGGAATCAACAGAAGGGGGTTGTTAACCAAAAATGATGGGAGCAACTCTTTAATTTTGAATTCAACAAATAATATCAATAAGAAATGCAATTCAAAATCAAGGACTGAATTGTTTGTTAAATGGAATGAATTCATGTAATTGATGGTCCACGGGCATTTTTTTCAAAATGAATATAGCTATTAAAAAAGAAACAAATGTTAATTTCAAGGTTATTGCATGAAAAATAGACATGGTAACAACAGGAGTAGCCTAAGTAACATGAGGTGATTAGAAATTCTCATTATTTAACAATTAAACAAGTTAACATTTGTACGAAATGCAAACCCAGAATAATGGCACCTTTGGCCGATGGATTTAAATAGATTTGGATTTTTTTTAGTGTTTATATTTGTTTGAATCAATTAATATACTAGGTTGTTTAGCCACATGTGTTATATTTGATGATCAATGTGTCAAACGATGTATTTGAAATCAAAAGAGGAAACTTGCTAACTAGAAATGATGGGAGAAACTCTCTGATTTTGAATTCATCAAATAATATCAATAAGAAATGCAATTCAAAATCAAGGACTGAATTGTATGTTAAATTGAATGAATTCATCTAATTGATGGTCCACAGGCTTTTTTTTCAAAATGAATATAGTTATTATGAAAGAAACAAAAGTTAATTTCAAGGTTATTGCATGAAAAATAGACCTGGTAACAACAAGAGGAGCCTAATTAACATGAGGTGATTAGAAATTGTCATTATCTAGGAATTAAACCAGTTAACATTTGTACGAAATGCAAACCCTGATGAATGACACCTTTGGCCGATGGATTTAAATAGATTTTGATTTTTATTGGTGTTTATACTTGTTTGAATCAATTAATATACTAGGTTGTTAAGCCACATGTGTTATATTTCATGATCAATGTATGAAATAGTGTGTTTGGAATCAAAAGAAGAGGCTTGTTAACCAAAAATCATAAGAGCAACTCTCTCATTTTGAATTCAACAAATAATATCAATAAGAAATGCAATTCAAAATCAAGGACTGAATTGTTTGTTAAATTGAATGAATTCATGTAATTGATGGTCCACGGGCATTTTTTTCAAAATGAATATAGTTATTAAAAAAGAAAAAAAAGTTAATTTCAAGGTTATTGCATGAAAAATAGTCCTAGTAACAACAAGAGGAGCCTAATTAACATGAGGTGATTAGAAATTCTCATTATTTAGGAATTAAACCAGTTAATATTTGTACGAAATGCAAACCATGATAAATGGCACCTTTGGCCGACGAATTTAAATAGATTTGGATTTTTATTGGAGTTTATACTTGTTTGAATCAATTAATATATTAGGTTGTTTGGCCACATGTGTTATATTTCATGATCAATGTGTCAAACAGTGTGTT
Organism: Ceriops zippeliana; assembly: GCA_037897445.1. Taxonomy (NCBI): domain Eukaryota; kingdom Viridiplantae; phylum Streptophyta; class Magnoliopsida; order Malpighiales; family Rhizophoraceae; genus Ceriops; species Ceriops zippeliana. The sequence goes on along the minus strand of JBAPLH010000924.1, from coordinate 36,059 downwards.
TGAAATCAAAAGAGGAAACTTGCTAATTAGAAATGGTAGCAGAAACTCTCTGATTTTGAATTGAACAAATAATATCAATAAGAAATGCACTTCAAAATCAAGGACTGAATTGTTTGTTAAATTGAATGAATTCATGTAATTGATGGTCCACGGGCATTTTTTTCAAAATGAATATTGTTATTAAGAAAGAAAGAAATGTTAATTTCAAGGTTATTGCATGAAAAATAGTCTTGGTAACAACAAGATGAGCCTAATTAACATGAGGTGATTAGAAATTCTCATTATTTAGTAATTAAACCAGTTAACATTTGTATGAAATGCAAACCATGATGAATGGCACCTTTGGCCGATGGATTTAAATAGATTTGGATTTTTATTGTTGTTTATACTTGTTTGAATCAATTAATATACTAGGTTGTTTAGCCACATGTGTTATACTTCATGATCAATGTATCAAAAAGTGTGTTTGGAATCAAAAGAAGGGGGTTTGTCAACCAAAAATGATGGGAGCAACTCTTTAATTTTGAATTCAACAAATAATATCAATAAGAAATGCAGTTCAAAATCAAGGACTGAATTGTTTGTTAAATGGAATGAATTCATGTAATTGATGGTCCACACGGGCATTTTTTTCAAAATGAATATAGCTATTAAAAAAGAAACAAAAGATAATTTCAAGGTTATTGCATGAAAAATAGTCCTGGTAACAACAAGAAGAGCCTAATTAACATGAGGTAATTAGAAATTCTCATTATTTAGGAATTAAAACGAGTTAACATTTGTACGAAATGCAAAATCATGATGAATGGCACCTTTGGTCGATTAATTTAAATAGATTTGCATTTTTATTGGAGTTTATACTTGTTTGAATCAATTAATATACTAGGCTGTTTAGCCACATGTGTTATATTTCATGATCAATGTGTGAAACAGTGTGTTTGAAATCAAAAGAGGAAACTTGCTAAATAGAAATGATGGGAGAAACTCTCTGATTTTGAATTCAACAAATAATATCAATAAGAAATGCAATTCAAAATCAAGGACTTTATTGTTTGTTAAATTGAATGAATTCATGTCTAATTGATGGTCCACGAGCATTTTTTTCAAAATGAATATAGTTATTAAAAAAGAAGAAAAAGTTAATTTCAAGGTTATTGCATGAAAAATAGTCCTTGTAACAACAAGAGGAGCCTAATTAAAATGAGGTGATTAGAAATTCTCATTATTTAGGAATTAAACCAGTTAACATTTGTACGAAATGCAAACCATGATGAATGGCACCTTTGCCCGACGAATTTAAATAGATTTGGATTTTTATTGTAGTTTATACTAGTTTGAATCAATTAATATACTAGGTTGTTTAGTCACATGTGTCATATTTCATGATCAATGTGTCAAACAGTGTGTTTGAAATCAAAAGAGGAAACTTGCTAACTAGAAATGGTAGGAGAAACTCTCTTATTTTCAATTGAACAAATAATATCAATAAGAAATGCAATTCAAAATCAAGGACTGAATGGTTTGTTAAATTGAATGAATTCATGTAATTGATGGTCCACGGGCATTTTTTTCAAAATGAATATATTTATTAAGAAAGAAACAAATGTTAATTTCAAAGTTATTGCATGAAAAATAGTCGTGGAAACAACAAGATGAGCCTAATTAACATGAGGTGATTAGAAATTCTCATTATTTAGTAATTAAACCAGTTAACATTTTTACGAAATGCAAACCATGATGAATGGCACCTTTGGCCGATGGATTTAAATAGATTTGGATTTTTATTGGTGTTTATACTTGTTTGAATCAATTAATATACGACGTTGGTTAGCCACATGTGTTATACTTCATGATCAATGTATCAAAAAGTGTGTTTGTAATGAAAAGAAGAAGCTTGTTAACCAAAAATGATGGGAGCAACTCTTTAATTTTGAATTCAACAAATAATATCAATAAGAAATGCAATTCAAAATCAAGGACTGAATTGTTTGTTAAATTGAATGAATTAATGTAATTGATGGTCCACGGGCATTTTTGTCAAAATGAATATAGCTATTAAAAAAGAAACAAAAGTTAATTTCAAGTTTATTGCATGAAAAATAGTCCTTGTAACAACAAGAGGAGCCTAATTAACATGAGGTGATTAGAAATTCTCATTATTTAGGAATTAAACCAGTTAACATTTGTACGAAACGCAAACCATGATGAATGACACCTTTGGCCGACGAATTGAAATAGATTTGGATTTTTATTGGAGTTTATACTTGTTTGAATCAATTAATATACTAGGTTGTTTAGCCACATGTGTTATATTTCATGATCAATGTGTCAAACTTTGTGTTTGAAATCAAAAGAGGAAACTTGCTAACTAGAAATGGTAGGAGAAACTCTCTTATTTTCAATTGAACAAATAATATCAATAAGAAATGCAATTCAAAATCAAGGACTGAATGGTTTGTTAAATTGAATGAATTCATGTAATTGATGGTCCACGGGCATTTTTTTCAAAATGAATATAGTTACTAAGAAAGAAACAAATGTTAATTTCAAGGTTATTGCATGAAAAATAGTCGTGGTAACAACAAGATGAGCCTAATTAACATGAGGTGATCAGAAATTCTCATTATTTAGGAATTAAACCAGTTAACATTTGTACGAAATACAAACCATGATGAATGGCACCTTTGGCCGATGGATTTAAATAGATTTGGATTTTTATTGGTGTTTATACTTGTTTGAATCAATTAATATACTAGGTTGTTTAGCCACATGTGTTATACTTCATGATCAATGTATCAAAAAGTGTGTTTGGAATCAAAACAAGAGGGTTGTTAACCAAAAATGATGGGAGCAACTCTTTAATTTTGAATTCAACAAATAATATCAATAAGAAATGCAATTCAAAATCAAGGACTGAATTGTTTGTTAAATTGAATGAATTCATGTAATTGATGGTCCACGGGCATTTTTGTCAAAATGAATATAGCTATTAAAAAAGAAACAAAAGTTAATTTCAATTTTATTGCATGAAAAATAGTCCTTGTAACAACAAGAGGAGCCTAATTAACATGAGGTGATTAGAAATTCTCATTATTTAGGAATTAAACCAGTTAACATTTGTACGAAACGCAAACCATGATGAATGACACCTGTGGCCGACGAATTGAAATAGATTTGGATTTTTATTTGAGTTTATACTTGTTTGAATCAACTAATATACTAGGTTGTTTAGCCACATGTGTTATATTTCATGATCAATGTGTCAAACATTGTGTTTGAAATCAAAAGAGGAAACTTGCTAACTAGAAATGGTAGGAGAAACTCTCTTATTTTCAATTGAACAAATAATATCAATAAGAAATGCAATTCAAAATCAAATACTGAATGGTTTGTTAAAATGAATGAATTCATGTAATTGATGGTCCACGGGCATTTTTTTCAAAATGAATATAGTTACTAAGAAAGAAGCAAATGTTAATTTCAAGGTTATTGCATGAAAAATAGTCGTGGTAACAACAAGATGAGCCTAATTAACATGAGGTGATCAGAAAATTTCATTATTTAGGAATTAAACCAGTTAACATTTGTACGAAATGCAAACCATGATGAATGGCACCTTTGGCTGATGGATTTAAATATATTTGGATTTTTATTGGTGTTTATATTTGTTGATTCAATTAATATACTAGGTTGTTTAGCCACATGTGTTATACTTCATGATCAATGTATCAAGAAGTGTGTTTGGAATCAAAAGAAGAGGCTTGTTAACCAAAAATGATGGGAGCAACTCTTTAATTTTGAATTCAGCAAATAATATCGATAAGAAATGCAATTCAAAATCAAGGACTGAATTGTATGTTAAATTGAATGAATTCATGTAATTGATGGTCCACAGGCATTTTTTTTAAAATGAATATAGTTATTAAGAAAGAAACAAAAGATAATTTCAAGGTTATTGCATGAAAAATAGTCCTTGTAACAACAAGAGGAGCCTAATTAACATGAGGTGATTAGAAATTCTCATTATTTAGGAAATAAACAAGTTAACATTTGTATGAAATGCAAACCATGATGAATGGCACCTTTGGCCGATGGATTTAAATAGATTTGGATTTTTATTGGTGTTTATACTTGTTTGAATCAATTAATATACGAGGTTGTTTAGCCACATGTGTTATACTTCTTGATCAATGTATCAAAAAGTGTGTTTGGAATCAAAAGAAGAGGCTTGTTAACCAAAAATGATGGGAGCAACTCTTTAATTTTGAATTCAACAAATAATATCAATAAGAAATGCAATTCAAAATCAAGGACTGAATTGTTTGTTAAATTGAATGAATTCATGTAATTGATGGTCCACGGGCGTTTTTTTCAAAATGAATATAGTTATTAAAAAAGAAAAAAAAGTTAATTTCAAGGTTATTGCATGAAAAATAGTCCTAGTAACAACAAGAGGAGCGTAATTAACATGAGGTGATTAGAAATTCTCATTATTTAGTAATTAAACCAGTTAACATTTGTACAAAATACAAACCATGATGAATGACACCTTTGGCCGACGAATTTAAATAGATTTGGATTTTTATTGGTGTTTATACTTGTTTGAATCAATTAATATATTAGGTTGTTTAGCCACATGTGTTATATTTCAGGGTCAATGTGTCAAACAGTGTGTTTGAAATCAAAAGAGGAAACTTGCTAACTAGAAATGGTAGTAGAAACTCTCTGATTTTGAATTGAACAAATAATATCAATAAGAAATGCAATTCAAAATCAAGGACTGAATTGTTTGCTAAATTGAATGAATTCATCTTATTGATGGTCCACGGGTATTTTTTTCAAAATCAATATAGTTATTAAGAAAGAAACAAATGTTAATTTCATGGTCATTGCATGAAGAATGGTTTTGGTAACAATAAGAGGAGAATAATTAACATGAGGTGATTAGAAATTCTCATTATTTAGGAATTAAACCAGTTAACATTTGTACGAAATACAAACCATGATGAATGACACCTTTGGCCCACGAATTTAAATAGATTTGGATTTTTATTGGTGTTTATACTTGTTTGAATCAATTAATATACTAGGTTGTTAAGCCACATGTGTTATACTTCATGATCAATGTATCAAAAAGTGTGTTTGGAATCAACAGAAGGGGGTTGTTAACCAAAAATGATGGGAGCAACTCTTTAATTTTGAATTCAACAAATAATATCAATAAGAAATGCAATTCATAATCAAGGACTGAATTGTTTGTTAAATTGAATGAATTCATGTAATTGATGGTCCACCGGCAGTTTTTTGAAAATGAATATAGCTATTAAAAAAGAAAAAAAAGTTAATTTCAAGGTTATTGCATGAAAAATAGTCCTGGTAACAACAAGAGGAGCCTAATTAACAAGAGGTGATTAAAAATTCTCATTATTTAGGAATTAAACCAGTTAACATTTGTACGAAATACAAACCATGATGAATGGCACCTTTGGCTGACGAATTTAAATAGATTTGGATTTTTATTGGTGTTTATACTTGTTTGAATCAATTAATATACTAGGTTGTTAAGCCACATGTGTTATATTTCATGATCAATATATGAAATAGTGTGTTCGAAATCAAAAGAAGAGGCTTGTTAACCAAAAATCATAAGAGCAACTCTCTCATTTTGAATTCAACAAATAATATCAAACAGAAATGCAATTCAAAATCAAGGACTGAATTGTTTGTTAAATTGAATGAATTCATGTAATTGATGGTCCACGGGCATTTTTTTCAAAATGAATATAGTTATTAAAAAAGAAAAAAAAAGTTAATTTCAAGGTTATTGCATGAAAAATAGTCCTAGTAACAACATAAGGAGCCTAATTAACATGAGGTGATTAGAAATTCTCATTATTTAGGAATTAAACCAGTTAACATTTGTACGAAATGCAAACCATGATGAATGGCACCTTTGGCCGATGGATTTAAATAGATTTGGATTTTTATTGGAGTTTATACTTGTTTGAATCAATTAATATATTAGGTTGTTTAGCCACATGTGTTTTTTCAGGGTCAATGTGTCAAACAGTGTGTTTGAAATCAAAAGAGGAAACTTGCTAACTAGAAATGGTAGCAGAAACTCTCTGATTTTGAATTGAACAAATAATATCAATAAGAAATGCAATTCAAAATCAAGGACTGAATTGTTTGTTAAATTGAATGAATTCATGTAATTGATGGTCCACGGGCATTTTTTTCAAAATTAATATTGTTATTAAGAAAGAAAGAAATGTTAATTTCAAGGTTATTGCATGAAAAATAGTCCTGGTAACAACAAGATGAGCCTAATTAACATGAGGTGATTAGAAATTCTCATTATTTAGTAATTAAACCAGTTAACATTTGTACGAAATGCAAAGCATGATGAATGGCACCTTTGGCCGATGGATTTAAATAGATTTGGATTTTTATTGGTGTTTATACTTGTTTGAATCAATTAATATACTAGGTTGTTTAGCCACATGTGTTATACTTCATGATCAATGTATCAAAAAGTGTGTTTGGAATCAACAGAAGGGGGTTGTTAACCAAAAATGATGGGAGCAACTCTTTAATTTTGAATTCAACAAATAATATCAATAAGAAATGCAATTCAAAATCAAGGACTGAATTGTTTGTTAAATGGAATGAATTCATGTAATTGATGGTCCACGGGCATTTTTTTCAAAATGAATATAGCTATTAAAAAAGAAACAAATGTTAATTTCAAGGTTATTGCATGAAAAATAGACATGGTAACAACAGGAGTAGCCTAAGTAACATGAGGTGATTAGAAATTCTCATTATTTAACAATTAAACAAGTTAACATTTGTACGAAATGCAAACCCAGAATAATGGCACCTTTGGCCGATGGATTTAAATAGATTTGGATTTTTTTTAGTGTTTATATTTGTTTGAATCAATTAATATACTAGGTTGTTTAGCCACATGTGTTATATTTGATGATCAATGTGTCAAAACGATGTATTTGAAATCAAAAGAGGAAACTTGCTAACTAGAAATGATGGGAGAAACTCTCTGATTTTGAATTCATCAAATAATATCAATAAGAAATGCAATTCAAAATCAAGGACTGAATTGTATGTTAAATTGAATGAATTCATCTAATTGATGGTCCACAGGCTTTTTTTTCAAAATGAATATAGTTATTATGAAAGAAACAAAAGTTAATTTCAAGGTTATTGCATGAAAAATAGACCTGGTAACAACAAGAGGAGCCTAATTAACATGAGGTGATTAGAAATTGTCATTATCTAGGAATTAAACTAGTTAACATTTGTACGAAATGCAAACCCTGATGAATGACACCTTTGGCCGATGGATTTAAATAGATTTTGATTTTTATTGGTGTTTATAGTTGTTTGAATCAATTAATATACTAGGTTGTTAAGCCACATGTGTTATATTTCATGATCAATGTATGAAATAGTGTGTTTGGAATCAAAAGAAGAGGCTTGTTAACCAAAAATCATAAGAGCAACTCTCTCATTTTGAATTCAACGAATAATATCAATAAGAAATGCAATTCAAAATCAAGGACTGAATTGTTTGTTAAATTGAATGAATTCATGTAATTGATGGTCCACGGGCATTTTTTTCAAAATGAATATAGTTATTAAAAAAGAAAAAAAAGTTAATTTCAAGGTTATTGCATGAAAAATAGTCCTAGTAACAACAAGAGGAGCCTAATTAACATGAGGTGATTAGAAATTCTCATTATTTAGGAATTAAACCAGTTAATATTTGTACGAAATGCAAACCATGATAAATGGCACCTTTGGCCGACGAATTTAAATAGATTTGGATTTTTATTGGAGTTTATACTTGTTTGAATCAATTAATATATTAGGTTGTTTGGCCACATGTGTTATATTTCATGATCAATGTGTCAAACAGTGTGTTTGAAATCAAAAGAGGAAACTTGCTAATTAGAAATGGTAGCAGAAACTCTCTGATTTTGAATTGAACAAATAATATCAATAAGAAATGCACTTCAAAATCAAGGACTGAATTGTTTGTTAAATTGAATGAATTCATGTAATTGATGGTCCACGGGCATTTTTTTCAAAATGAATATTGTTATTAAGAAAGAAAGAAATGTTAATTTCAAGGTTATTGCATGAAAAATAGTCTTGGTAACAACAAGATGAGCCTAATTAACATGAGGTGATTAGAAATTCTCATTATTTAGTAATTAAACCAGTTAACATTTGTATGAAATGCAAACCATGATGAATGGCACCTTTGGCCGATGGATTTAAATAGATTTGGATTTTTATTGTTGTTTATACTTGTTTGAATCAATTAATATACTAGGTTGTTTAGCCACATGTGTTATACTTCATGATCAATGTATCAAAAAGTGTGTTTGGAATCAAAAGAAGGGGGTTGTCAACCAAAAATGATGGGAGCAACTCTTTAATTTTGAATTCAACAAATAATATCAATAAGAAATGCAGTTCAAAATCAAGGACTGGATTGTTTGTTAAATGGAATGAATTCATGTAATTGATGGTCCACGGGCATTTTTTTCAAAATGAATATAGCTATTAAAAAAGAAACAAATGATAATTTCAAGGTTATTGCATGAAAAATAGTCCTGGTAACAACAAGAAGAGCCTAATTAACATGAGGTAATTAGAAATTCTCATTATTTAGGAATTAAACGAGTTAACATTTGTACGAAATGCAAATCATGATGAATGGCACCTTTGGTCGATTAATTTAAATAGATTTGCATTTTTATTGGAGTTTATACTTGTTTGAATCAATTAATATACTAGGCTGTTTAGCCACATGTGTTATATTTCATGATCAATGTGTGAAACAGTGTGTTTGAAATCAAAAGAGGAAACTTGCTAAATAGAAATGATGGGAGAAACTCTCTGATTTTGAATTCAACAAATAATATCAATAAGAAATGCAATTCAAAATCAAGGACTTTATTGTTTGTTAAATTGAATGAATTCATCTAATTGATGGTCCACGGGCATTTTTTTCAAAATGAATATAGCTATTAAAAAAGAAACAAATGATAATTTCAAGGTTATTGCATGAAAAATAGTCCTGGTAACAACAAGAAGAGCCTAATTAACATGAGGTAATTAGAAATTCTCATTATTTAGGAATTAAACGAGTTAACATTTGTACGAAATGCAAATCATGATGAATGGCACCTTTGGTCAATGAATTTAAATAGATTTGCATTTTTATTGGAGTTTATACTTGTTTGAATCAATTAATATACTAGGCTGTTTAGCCACATGTGTTATATTTCATGATCAATGTGTGAAACAGTTTGTTTGAAATCAAAAGAGGAAACTTGCTAAATAGAAATGATGGGAGAAACTCTCTGATTTTGAATTCAACAAATAATATCAATAAGAAATGCAATTCAAAATCAAGGACTTTATTGTTTGTTAAATTGAATGAATTCATCTAATTGATGGTCCACGGGCATTTTTTTCAAAATCAATATAGTTATTAAGAAAGAAACAAAAGTTAATTTCAAGGTTATTGCATCAAAAATAGTTCTGGTAACAACAGGAGTAGCCAACATGAGGTGATTAGAAATTCTCATTATTTAACAATTAAACAAGTTAACATTTGCACGAAATGCAAACCCAGAATAATGGCACCTTTGGCCGATGGATTTAAATAGAGTTGGATTTTTTTTACTGTTTATATTTGTTTGAATCAATTAATATACTAGGTTGTTTAGCCACATGTGTTATACTTCATGATCAATGTATCAAAAAGTGTGTTTGGAATCAAAAGAAGAGGCATGTTAACCAAAAATGATAGGAGCAACTCTCTAATTTTGAATTCAACAAATAATATCAATAAGAAATGCAATTCAAAATCAAGGACTGAATTGTTTTGTTAAATTGAATGAATTCATCTAATTGATGGTCCACGGGCATTTTTTTCAAAATGAATATAGCTATTAAAAAAGAAACAAATGTTAATTTCAAGGTTATTGCATGAAAAATAGTCCTGGTAACAACAAGAGGAGCCTAATTCACATGAGGTAATTAGAAATTCTCATTATTTAGGTATTAAACGAGTTAACATTTGTACAAAATGCAAATCATGATGAATGACACCTTTGGCCGACGAATTTAAATAGATTTGCATTTTTATTGGAGTTTATACTTGTTTGAATCAATTAATATACTAGGTTGTTTAGCCACATGTGTTATATTTCATGATCAATGTGTCAAACAGTGTGTTTGAAATCAAAAGAGGAAACTTGCTAACTAGAAATGGTAGGAGAAATCAATATAGTTATTAGGAAAGAAACAAATGTTAATTTCATGGTCATTGCATGAAGAATGGTTTTGGTAACAACAAAAGGAGAATAATTAACATGAGGTGATTAGAAATTGTCATTATTTAGGAAATAAACAAGTTAACATTTGTACGAAATGCAAACCATGATGAATGGCACCTTTGGCCGATGGATTTAAATAGATTTGGACTTTTATTAGTGTTTCTACTTGTTTGAATCAATTAATATACTACGTTGTTTAGCCACATGTGTTATACTTCATGATCAATGTATCAAAAAGTGTCTTTGGAATCAAAAGAAGAGGGTTGTTAACCGAAAATCATAAGGGCAACTCTCTCATTTTGAATTCAACAAATAATATCAATAAGAAATGCAATTCAAAATCAAGGACTGAATTGTTTGTTAAATTGAATGAATTCATGTAATTGATGGTCCACGGGCATTTTTTTCAAAATGAATATAGTTATTATGAAAGAAACAAAAGTTAATTTCAATGTTATTGCATGAAAAATAGACCTGGTAACAACAAGAGGAGCCTAATTAACATGAGGTGATTAGAAATTGTCATTATCTAGGAATTAAACTAGTTAACATTTGTACGAAATGCAAACCCTGATGAATGACACCTTTGGCCGATGGATTTAAATAGATTTTGATTTTTATTGGTGTTTATAGTTGTTTGAATCAATTAATATACTAGGTTGTTAAGCCACATGTGTTATATTTCATGATCAATGTATGAAATAGTGTGTTTGGAATCAAAAGAAGAGGCTTGTTAACCAAAAATCATAAGAGCAACTCTCTCATTTTGAATTCAACGAATAATATCAATAAGAAATGCAATTCAAAATCAAGGACTGAATTGTTTGTTAAATTGAATGAATTCATGTAATTGATGGTCCACGGGCATTTTTTTCAAAATGAATATAGTTATTAAAAAAGAAAAAAAAGTTAATTTCAAGGTTATTGCATGAAAAATAGTCCTAGTAACAACAAGAGGAGCCTAATTAACATGAGGTGATTAGAAATTCTCATTATTTAGGAATTAAACCAGTTAATATTTGTACGAAATGCAAACCATGATAAATGGCACCTTTGGCCGACGAATTTAAATAGATTTGGATTTTTATTGGAGTTTATACTTGTTTGAATCAATTAATATATTAGGTTGTTTGGCCACATGTGTTATATTTCATGATCAATGTGTCAAACAGTGTGTTTGAAATCAAAAGAGGAAACTTGCTAATTAGAAATGGTAGCAGAAACTCTCTGATTTTGAATTGAACAAATAATATCAATAAGAAATGCACTTCAAAAATCAAGGACTGAATTGTTTGTTAAATTGAATGAATTCATGTAATTGATGGTCCACGGGCATTTTTTTCAAAATGAATATTGTTATTAAGAAAGAAAGAAATGTTAATTTCAAGGTTATTGCATGAAAAATAGTCTTGGTAACAACAAGATGAGCCTAATTAACATGAGGTGATTAGAAATTCTCATTATTTAGTAATTAAACCAGTTAACATTTGTATGAAATGCAAACCATGATGAATGGCACCTTTGGCCGATGGATTTAAATAGATTTGGATTTTTATTGTTGTTTATACTTGTTTGAATCAATTAATATACTAGGTTGTTTAGCCACATGTGTTATACTTCATGATCAATGTATCAAAAAGTGTGTTTGGAATCAAAAGAAGGGGGTTGTCAACCAAAAATGATGGGAGCAACTCTTTAATTTTGAATTCAACAAATAATATCAATAAGAAATGCAGTTCAAAATCAAGGACTGGATTGTTTGTTAAATGGAATGAATTCATGTAATTGATGGTCCACGGGCATTTTTTTCAAAATGAATATAGCTATTAAAAAAAGAAACAAATGATAATTTCAAGGTTATTGCATGAAAAATAGTCCTGGTAACAACAAGAAGAGCCTAATTAACATGAGGTAATTAGAAATTCTCATTATTTAGGAATTAAACGAGTTAACATTTGTACGAAATGCAAATCATGATGAATGGCACCTTTGGTCGATTAATTTAAATAGATTTGCATTTTTATTGGAGTTTATACTTGTTTGAATCAATTAATATACTAGGCTGTTTAGCCACATGTGTTATATTTCATGATCAATGTGTGAAACAGTGTGTTTGAAATCAAAAGAGGAAACTTGCTAAATAGAAATGATGGGAGAAACTCTCTGATTTTGAATTCAACAAATAATATCAATAAGAAATGCAATTCAAAATCAAGGACTTTATTGTTTGTTAAATTGAATGAATTCATCTAATTGATGGTCCACGGGCATTTTTTTCAAAATCAATATAGTTATTAAGAAAGAAACAAAAGTTAATTTCAAGGTTATTGCATCAAAAATAGTTCTGGTAACAACAGGAGTAGCCAACATGAGGTGATTAGAAATTCTCATTATTTAACAATTAAACAAGTTAACATTTGCACGAAATGAAAACCCAGAATAATGGCACCTTTGGCCGATGGATTTAAATAGAGTTGGATTTTTTTTAGTGTTTATATTTGTTTGAATCAATTAATATACTAGGTTGTTTAGCCACATGTGTTATACTTCATGATCAATGTATCAAAAAGTGTGTTTGGAATCAAAAGAAGAGGCATGTTAACCAAAAATGATAGGAGCAACTCTCTAATTTTGAATTCAACAAATAATATCAATAAGAAATGCAATTCAAAATCAAGGACTGAATTGTTTTGTTAAATTGAATGAATTCATCTAATTGATGGTCCACGGGCATTTTTTTCAAAATGAATATAGCTATTAAAAAAGAAACAAATGTTAATTTCAAGGTTATTGCATGAAAAATAGTCCTGGTAACAACAAGAGGAGCCTAATTAACATGAGGTAATTAGAAATTCTCATTATTTAGGTATTAAACGAGTTAACATTTGTACGAAATGCAAATCATGATGAATGGCACCTTTGGCCGACGAATTTAAATAGATTTGCATTTTTATTGGAGTTTATACTTGTTTGAATCAATTAATATACTAGGTTGTTTAGCCACATGTGTTATATTTCATGATCAATGTGTCAAACAGTGTGTTTGAAATCAAAAGAGGAAACTTGCTAACTAGAAATGGTAGGAGAAATCAATATAGTTATTAGCAAAGAAACAAATGTTAATTTCATGGTCATTGCATGAAGAATGGTTTTGGTAACAACAAAAGGAGAATAATTAACATGAGGTGATTAGAAATTGTCATTATTTAGGAAATAAACAAGTTAACATTTGTACGAAATGCAAACCATGATGAATGGCACCTTTGGCCGATGGATTTAAATAGATTTGGACTTTTATTAGTGTTTCTACTTGTTTGAATCAATTAATATACTAGGTTGTTTAGCCACATGTGTTATATTTCATGATCAATGTGTCAAACAGTGTGTTTGAAATGAAAAGAGGAAACTTGCTAACTAGAAATGATGGGAGAAACTCTCTGATTTTGAATTCAACAAATAATATCAATAAGAAATGCAATTCAAAATCAAGGACTGAATTGTTTGTTAAATTGAATGAATTCATCTAATTGATGGTCCACGGGCATTTTTTTCAAAATCAATATAGTTATTAAGAAAGAAACAAATGTTAATTTCAAGGTTATTGCATGAAAAATAGTCCTGGTAACAACAAGAGGAGCCTAATTAACATGAGGTGATTAGAAATTCTCATTATTTAGGAATTAAACCAGTTAACATTTGTACGAAATGCAAACTCAGAATAATGGCACCTTTGGCCGATGGATTTAAATAGAGTTGGATTTTTTGTGGTGTTTATATTTGTGTGAATCAATTAATATACTTGGTTGTTTAGCCACATGTGTTATATTTCATGATCAATGTGTCGAACAGTGTATTTTAAATCAAAAGAGGAAACTTGCGAACTAGAAATGATGGGAGAAACTCTCTGATTTTGAATTCAACAAATAATATCAATAAGAAATGCAATTCAAAATCAAGGACTGTATTGTGTGTTAAATTGAATGAATTCATCTAATTGATGGTCCACGGGCATTTTTTTCAAAATCAATATAGTTATTAGAAAAGAAACAAATGTTAATTTCATGGTCATTGCATGAAGAATGGTTTTGGTAACAAGAGGAGAATAATTAACATGAGGTGATTAGAAATTGTCATTATTTAGGAAATAAACAAGTTAACATTTGTACGAAATGCAAACCATGATGAATGGCACCTTTGGCCGATGGATTTAAATAGATTTGGACTTTTATTAGTGTTTCTACTTGTTTGAATCAATTAATATACTACGTTGTTTAGCCACATGTGTTATACTTCATGATCAATGTATCAAAAAGTGTCTTTGGAATCAAAAGAAGAGGGTTGTTAATCGAAAATCATAAGGGCAACTCTCTCATTTTGAATTCAACAAATAATATCAATAAGAAATGCAATTCAAAATCAAGGACTGAATTGTTTGTTAAATTGAATGAATTCATGTAATTGATGGTGCACGAGCAGTTTTTTGAAAATGAATATAGCTATTAAAAAAGAAACAAAAGTTAATTTCAAGGTTATTGCATGAAAAATAGTCCTGGTAACAACAAGAGGAGCGTAATTAACATGAGGTGATTAGAAATTCTCATTATTTAGGAATTAAATCAGTTAACATTTGCTCGAAATACAAACCATGATGAATGGCACCTTTGGTCGACGAATTTAAATAGATTTGGATTTTTATTGGTGTTTATACTTGTTTGAATCAATTAATATACTAGGTTGTTTAGCCACATGTGTTATATTTCATGATCAATGTGTCAAATAGTGTGTTTGAAATGAAAAGAGGAAACTTGCTAACTAGAAATGATGGGAGAAACTCTCTGATTTTGAATTCAACAAATAATATCAATAAGAAATGCAATTCAAAATCAAGGACTGAATTGTTTGTTAAATTGAATGAATTCATCTAATTGATGGTCCACGGGCATTTTTTTCAAAATCAATATAGTTATTAAGAAAGAAACAAATGTTAATTTCAAGGTTATTGCATGAAAAATAGTCCTGGTAACAACAAGAGGAGCCTAATTAACATGAGGTGATTAGAAATTCTCATTATTTAGCAATTAAACCAGTTAACATTTGTATGAAATGCAAACCCAGAATAATGGCACCTTTGGCCGATGGATTTAAATTGATTTGGATTTTTTGTGGTGTTTATATTTGTGTGAATCAATTAATATACTTGGTTGTTTAGCCACATGTGTTATATTTCATGATCAATGTGTCGAACAGTGTATTTGAAATCAAAAGAGGAAACTTGCGAACTAGAAATGATGGGAGAAACTCTCTGATTTTGACTTCAACAAATAATATCAATAAGAAATGCAATTCAAAATCAAGGACTGTATTGTGTGTTAAATTGAATGAATTCATCTAAGTGATGGTCCACGGGCATTTTTTTCAAAATTAATATAGTTATTAGAAAAGAAACAAATGTTAATTTCATGGTCATTGCATGAAGAATGGTTTTGGTAACAACAAGAGGAGAATAATTAACATGAGGTGATTAGAAATTGTCATTATTTAGGAAATAAACAAGTTAACATTTGTACGAAATGCAAACCATGATGAATGGCACCTTTGGCCGATGGATTTAAATAGATTTGGACTTTTATTAGTGTTTCTACTTGTTTGAATCAATTAATATACTACGTTGTTTAGCCACATGCGTTATACTTCATGATCAATGTATCAAAAAGTGTCTTTGGAATCAAAAGAAGAGGGTTGTTAACCGAAAATCATAAGGGCAACTCTCTCATTTTGAATTCAACAAATAATATCAATAAGAAATGCAATTCAAAATCAAGGACTGAATTGTTTGTTAAATTGAATGAATTCATGTAATTGATGGTCCACGGGCAGTTTTTTGAAAATGAATATAGCTATTAAAAAAGAAACAAAAGTTAATTTCAAGGTTATTGCATGAAAAATAGTCCTGGTAACAACAAGAGGAGCGTAATTAACATGAGGTGATTAGAAATTCTCATTATTTAGGAATTAAATCAGTTAACATTTGCACGAAATACAAACCATGATGAATGGCACCTTTGGTCGACGAATTTAAATAGATTTGGATTTTTATTGGTGTTTATACTTGTTTGAATCAATTAATATACTAGGTTGTTTAGCCACATGTGTTATATTTCAAGATCAATGTGTTAAACAGTATGTTTGAAATCAAAAGAGGAAACTTGCTAAATAGAAATGATGGGAGAAACTCTCTGATTTTGAATTCAACAAATAATATCAATAAGAAATGCAATTCAAAATCAAGGACTGAATTGTTTGTTAAATTGAATGAATTCATGTAATTGATGGTCCACGGGCAGTTTTTTGAAAATGAATATAGCTATTAGAAAAGAAACAAAAGTTAATTTCAAGGTTATTGCATGAAAAATAGTCCTGGTAACAACAAGAGGAGCCTAACTAACATGAGGTGATTAGAAATACTCATTATTTAGGAATTAAACCAGTTAACATTTGTACGAAATACAAACCATGATGAATGGCACCTTTGGCTGACGAATTTAAATAGATTTGGATTTTTATTGGTGTTTATACTTGTTTGAATCAATTAATATACTAGGTTGTTTAGCCACATGTGTTATATTTCATGATCAATGTGTTAAACAGTGTGTTTGAAATCAAAAGAGGAAACTTGCTAAATAGAAATGATGGGAGAAACTCTCTGATTTTGAATTCAACAAATAATATCAACAAGAAATGCAATTCAAAATCAAGGGCTGAATTGTTTGTTAAATTGAATGAATTCATCTAATTAATGGTCCACGGGCATTTTTTTCAAAATCAATATAGTTATTAAGAAAGAAACAAATGTTAATTTCAAGGTTGTTGCTTGAAAAATAGTCCTGGTAACAACAAGAGGAGCCTAATTAACATGAGGTGATTAGAAATTCTCATTATTTAGGAATTAAACCAGTTAACATTTGTACGAAATGCAAACCCAGAATAATGGCACCTTTGGCCGATGGATTTAAATAGATTTGGATTTTTTGTAGTGTTTATATTTGTGTGAATCAATTAATATATTTGGTTGTTTAGCCACATGTGTTATATTTCATGATCAATGTGTCAAACAGTGTATTTGAACTCAAAAGAGGAAACTTGCTAACTAGAAATGATGGGAGAAACTCTCGAATTTTGAATTCAACAAATAATATCAAGAAGAAATGCAATTCAAAATCAAGGACTGAATTGTTTGTTAAATTGAATGAATTCATCTCATTGATGGTCCACGGGCATTTTTTTCAAAATCAATATAGTTATTAAGAACGAAACAAATGTTAATTTCAAGGTCATTGCATGAAAAATGGTTTTGGTAACAACAAGAGGAGAATAATTAACAGGAGGTGATTAGAAATTCTCATTATTTAGGAAATAAATAAGTTAACATTTGTACGAAATGCAAACCATGATGAATAGCACCTTTGGCCGATGGATTTAAATAGATTTGGACTTTTATTAGTGTTTCTACTTGTTTGAATCAATTAATATAGTAGGTTGTTTAGCCACATGTGTTATACCTCATGATCAATGTATCAAAAAGTGTCTTTGGAATCAAAAGTAGAGGGTTGTTAACCAAAAATCATAAGAGCAACTCTCTCATTTTGAATTCAACAAATAATATCAATAAGAAATGCAATTCAAAATCAAGGACTGAATTGTTTGTTAAATTGAATGAATTCATGTAATTGATCGTCCTCCGGGCAGTTTTTTTTGAAAATGAATATAGCTATTAAAAAGGAAACAAAAGTTAATTTCAAGGTTATTACATAAAAAAATAGTCCTGGTAACAACAAGAGGAGCCTAATTAACATGAGGTGATTAGAAATTCTAATTATTTAGGAATTAAACCAGTTAACATTTGTACGAAATACAAACCATGATGAATGGCACCTTTGGCCGATGAATTTAAATAGATTTGGATTTTTATTGGTGTTTATACTTGTTTGAATCAATTAATATACTAGGTTGTTTAGCTACATGTGTTATATTTCATGATCAATGTGTCAAACAGTGTGTTTGAAATCAAAAGAGCAAACTTGCTAAATAGAAATGATTTGAGAAACTCTCTGATTTTGAATTCAACAAATAATATCAATAAGAAATGCAATTCAAAATCAAGGACTGAATTGGTTGCTAAATTGAAAGAATTCATCTAATTGATGGTCCACGGGCATTTTTTTCAAAATGAATATAGTTATTAAGAAAGAAACAAATGTTAATTTCAAGGTTATTGCATGAAAAATAGTCCTGCTAACAACAAGAGGAGCCTAATTAACATGAGGTGATTAGAAATTCTCATTATTTAGGAATTAAACCAGTTAACATTTGTACGTAATACAAACCATGATGAATGGCACCTTCGGCCGACGAATTTAAATAGATTTGGATTTTTATTGGTGTTTATACTTGTTTGAATCAATTAATTTACTAGGTTGTTTAGCCACATGTGTTATATTTCATGATCAATGCGTCAAACAGTGTATTTGAAATCAAAAGAGGAAACTTGCTAACTAGAAATGATGGGAGAAACTCTCTGATTTTGAATTCAACAAATAATATCAATAAGAAATGCAATTCAAAATCAAGGACTGAATTGTTTGTTAAATTGAATGAATTCATCTAATTGATGGTCCACGGGCATTTTTTTCAAAATCAATATAGTTATTAAGAAAGAAACAAATGTTAATTTCAAGGTCATTGCATGAAAAATGGTTTTGGTAACAACAAGAGGAGAATAATTAACATGAGGTGATTAGAAATTCTCATTATTTAGGAAATAAACAAGTTAACATTTGTACGAAATGCAAACCATGATGAATGGCACCTTTGGCCGATGGATTTAAATAGATTTGGACTTTTATTAGTGTTTCTACTTGTTTGAATCAATTAATATACTAGGTTGTTTAGCCACATGTGTTATATTTCATGATCAATGTATCAAAAAGTGTTTTGGGAATCAAAAGAGGAGGCTTGCTAGCCAAAAATGATGGGAGGAACTCTCTATTTTTGAATTCTATAACTAATATCAATAAGAAATGCAATTCAAAATGAATAACTCCATTATTTGTTAAATTGAATGAATTGATGGTCCACGAGCATTTTTTTCATAATGAATATATTTATTAAGAAAGAAACAAAAGATAATTTCATGGTTATTGCCTGAAAAATAGTCCTAGTCACAATAAGAGGAGCCTAATTAACATGAGGTGATTAGAAATTCTCATTATTTAGGAATTAAACCAGTTAACATTTGTACGAAATGCAAACCATGATGAATGGCACCTTTGGCCGATGGATTTAAATAGATTTGGATTTTTGTTGGTGTTTATACTTGTTTGAATCAATTAATATACTAGGTTGTTTGGCCACATGTGTTATACTTCATGATCAATGTATCAAAAAGTGTCTTTGGAATCAAAAGAAGAGGGTTGTTAACCAAAAATGATGGGAGCAACTCTTTAATTTTGAATTCAACAAATAATATCAATAAGAAATGCAATTCAAAATCAAGGACTGAATTGTTTGTTAAATTGAATGAATTCATGTAATCGATGGTCCACGGGCATTTTTTTCAAAATCAATATAGTTATTAAGAAACAAACAAATGTTAATTTCAAGGTTATTGCTTGAAAAATAGTCCTGGTAACAACAAGAGGAGCCTAATTAACATGAGGTGATTAGAAATTCTCATTATTTAGGAATTAAACCAGTTAACATTTGTACGAAATGCAAACCCAGAATAATGGCACCTTTGGCCGATGGATTTAAATAGATTTGGATTTTTTGTAGTGTTTATATTTGTGTGAATCAATTAATATACTTGGTTGTTTAGCCACATGTGTTATATTTCATGATCAATGTGTCAAACAGTGTATTTGAACTCAAAAGAGGAAACTTGCTAACTAGAAATGATGGGAGAAACTCTCTAATTTTGAATTCAACAAATAATATCAAGAAGAAATGCAATTCAAAATCAAGGACTGAATTGTTTGTTAAATTGAATGAATTCATCTCATTAATGGTCTACGGGCATTTTTTTCAAAATCAATATAGTTATTAAGAACGAAACAAATGTTAATTTCAAGGACATTGCATGAAAAATGGTTTTGGTAACAACAAGAGGAGAATAATTAATAGGAGGTGATTAGAAATTCTCATTATTTAGGAAATAAATAAGTTAACATTTGTACGAAATGCAAACCATGATGAATAGCACCTTTGGCCGATGGATTTAAATAGATTTGGACTTTTATTAGTGTTTCTACTTGTTTGAATCAATTAATATAGTAGGTTGTTCAGCCACATGTGTTATACCTCATGATCAATGTATCAAAAAGTGTCTTTGGAATCAAAAGTAGAGGGTTGTTAACCAAAAATCATAAGAGCAACTCTCTCATTTTGAATTCAACAAATAATATCAATAAGAAATGCAATTCAAAATCAAGGACTGAATTGTTTGTTAAATTGAATGAATTCATGTAATTGATCGTCCACGGGCAGTTTTTTGAAAATGAATATAGCTATTAAAAAGGAAACAAAAGTTAATTTCAAGGTTATTACATGAAAAATAGTCCTGGTAACAACAAGAGGAGCCTAATTAACATGAGGTGATTAGAAATTCTAATTATTTAGGAATTAAACCAGTTAACATTTGTACGAAATACAAACCATGATGAATGGCACCTTTGGCCGATGAATTTAAATAGATTTGGATTTTTATTGGTGTTTATACTTGTTTGAATCAATTAATATACTAGGTTGTTTAGCTACATGTGTTATATTTCATGATCAATGTGTCAAACAGTGTGTTTGAAATCAAAAGAGCAAACTTGCTAAATAGAAATGATTTGAGAAACTCTCTGATTTTGAATTCAACAAATAATATCAATAAGAAATGCAATTCAAAATCAAGGACTGAATTGGTTGCTAAATTGAAAGAATTCATCTAATTGATGGTCCAGGGGCATTTTTTTCAAAATCAATATAGTTATTAAGAAAGAAACAAATGTTAATTTCAAGGTTATTGCATGAAAAATAGTCTTGGTAACAACAAGATGAGCCTAATTAACATGAGGTGATTAGAAATTCTCATTATTTAGTAATTAAACCAGTTAACATTTGTACGAAATGCAAACCCAGAATAATGGCATCTTTGGCCGATGGATTTAAATAGATTTGGATTTTTATTATTGTTTATACTTGTTTGAATCAATTAATATACTAGGTTGTTTAGCCACATGTGTTATACTTCATGATCAATGTATCAAAAAGTGTGTTTGCAATCAAAAGAAGAGGCTTGTTTACCAAAAATGATGGGAGCAACTCTTTAATTTTGAATTCAACAAATAATATCAATAAGAAATGCAATTCTAAATCAAGGACTGAATTGTATGTTAAATTGAATGAATTCATGTAATGATGGTCCACGGGCATTTTTTTCAAAATGAATATAGTTATTAAGAAAGAAACAAAAGTTAATTTCAAGGTTATTGCATGAAAAATAGTCCTGGTAACAACAAGAGGAGCCTAATTAACATGAGGTGATTAGAAATTCTCATTATTTAGGAATTAAACCAGTTAACATTTGTACGAAATGCAAATCTAGAATAATGGCACCTTTGGCTGATGGATTTAAATAGATTTGGATTTTTATTGGTGTTTATCTTTGTTTGAATCAATTAATATACAAGGTTGTTTAGCCACATGTGTTATATTTCATGATCAATGTATCAAAAAGTGTGTTGGGAATCAAAAGAGGAGGCTTGCTAGCCAAAAATGATGGGAGGAACTCTCTATTTTTGAATTCTATAACTAATATCAATAAGAAATGCAATTCAAAATGAATAACTCCATTATTTGTTAAATTGAATGAATTGATGTAATTGATGGTCCACGAGCATTTTTTTCATAATGAATATATTTATTAAGAAAGAAACAAAAGATAATTTCATGGTTATTGCCTGAAAAATAGTCCTAGTCACAATAAGAGGAGCCTAATTAACATGAGGTGATTAGAAATTCTCATTATTTAGGAATTAAACCAGTTAACATTTGTACGAAATGCAAACCATGATGAATGGCACCTTTGGCCGACGGATTTAAATAGATTTGGATTTTTGTTGGTGTTTATACTTGTTTGAATCAATTAATATACTAGGTTGTTTGGCCACATGTGTTATACTTCATGATCAATGTATCAAAAAGTGTCTTTGGAATCAAAAGAAGAGGGTTGTTAACCAAAAATGATGGGAGCAACTCTTTAATTTTGAATTCAACAAATAATATCAATAAGAAATGCAATTCAAAATCAAGGACTGAATTGTTTGTTAAATTGAATGAATTCATGTAATCGATGGTCCACGGGCATTTTTTTCAAAATGAATATAGCTATTAAAAAAGAAACAAATGTTAATTTCAAGGTTATTGCATGAAAAATAGTCCTGGTAACAACAAGAGGAGCCTAATTAACATGAGGTGATTAGAATTTCTCATTATTTAGGAATTAAACGAGTTAACATTTGTACGAAATGCAAACCACGATGAATGGCACCTTCGGCCAACGAATTTAAATTGAATGAATCCATGTAATTGATGGTCCACGGGCATTTTTTTCAAAATGAATATAGTTATTAAGAAAGAAACAAATGTTAATTTCAAGGTCATTGCATGAAAAATGGTCTTGGTAACAACAAGAGGAGAATAATTAACATGAGGTGATTAGAAATACTCATTATTTAGGAAATAAACTAGTTAACATTTGTATGGAATGCAAACCATGATGAATGGCACCATTGCCCGATTGATTTAAATAGATTTGGACTTTTATTAGTGTTTCTACTTGTTTGAATCAATTAATATACTAGGTTGTTTAGCCACATGTATTATACTTCATGAGCAATGTATCAAAAAGTGTGTTTGGAATCAAAAGAAAAGGCTTGTTAACCAAAAATCATAGGAGCAACTCCCTAATTTTCAATTGAACAAATAATATCAATAAGAAATGCAATTCAAAATCAAGGACTGAATTGTTTGTTAAATTGAATGAATTCATGTAATTGATGGTGCACGGGCATTTTTTTCAAAATGAATATAGTTATTAAGAAAGAAAAAAATGTTAATTTCATGGTTATTTCATGAAAAATAGTCCTGGTAACAACAAGAGGAGCCTAATTAACATGAGTTGATTAGAAATTCTCATTATTTAGTAATTAAACCAGTTAACATTTGTACGAAATGCAAACCATGATGAATGACACCTTTGTCCGACGAATTTAAATAGACATGGATTTTTATTGGAGTTTATAATTGTTTGAATCAATTAATCTACGAGGTTGTTTAGCCACACGTGTTATATTTCATGATCAATGTGTCAAACAGTGTGTTTGAAATCAAAAGAGGAAACTTGCTAACTAGAAATGATGGGAGAAACTCTCTGATTTTGCATTCAACAAATAATATCAATAAGAAATGCAATTCAAAATCAAGGACTGAATTGTTGGTTAAATTGAATGAATTCATGTAATTGATGGTCCACGGGCATTTTTTTCAAAATGAATATTGTTATTAAGAAAGAAACAAATGTTAATTTCAAGGTTATTGCATGAAAAATAGTCTTGGTAACAACAAGAGGAGTCTAATTAACATGAGGTGATTAGAAATTCTCATTTTTTAGGAATTAAACCAGTTAACATTTGTACGAAATGCAATCCATGATGAATGGCACCTTTGGCCGACGAATTTAAATAGATTTGGATTTTTATTGGTCTTTATAATTGTTTGAATCAATTAATATACTAGATTGTTTAGCCACATGTGTTATATTTCATGATCAATGTGTCAAACAGTGTGTTTGAAATCAAAAGAGGAAACTTGCTAAATAGAAATGGTAGGAGAAACTCTCTGAATTTGAATTCAACAAATAATATTACTAAGAAATGCAATTCAAAATCAAGGACTGAATTGTTTGTTAAATTGAATGAATTCATGTAATTGATGGTCTACGGGCATTTTTTTCAAAATGAATATAGCTATTAAAAAAGAAACAAATGTTAATTTCAAGGTTATTGCATGAAAAATAGTCCTGGTAACAACAAGAGGAGCTAATTAACATGAGGTGATTAGAAATTCTCATTATTTAGGAATTAAACGAGTTAACATTTGTACGAAATTCAAACCACGAGGAATGGCACCTTCGTCCGACGAATTTAAATAGATTTGGATTTTTATTGGAGTTTATACTTGTTTGAATCAATTATTATACTAGGTTGTTTAGCCACATGTGTTATATTTCATGATCAATGTGTCAAACAGTGTGTTTGAAATCAAAAGAGGAAACTTGCTAAATAGAAACGATGGGAGAAATTCTCTGATTTTGAATTCAACAAATAATATCAATAAGAAATGCAATTCAAAATCAAGGGCTGAATTGTTTGTTAAATTGAATGAATTCATCTAATTGATGGTCCACGGGCATTTTTTTCAAAATCAATATAGTTATTAAGAAAGAAACTAATGTTAATTTCAAGGTTATTAGAAATTCTCATTATTTAGGAATTAAACCAGTTAACATTTGTACGAAATGCAAACCATGATGAATGGCACCTTTGGCCGATGGATTGAAATAGATTTGGATTTTTGTTGGTGTTTATACTTGTTTGAATCAATTAATATACTAGGTTGTTTAGCCATATGTGTTATACTTCATGATCAATGTATCAAAAAGTGTCTTTGGAATCAAAAGAAGAGGGTTGTTAACCAAAAATGATGGGAGCAACTCTTTAATTTTGAATTCAACAAATAATATCAATAAGAAATGCAATTCAAAATCAAGGACTGAATTGTTTGTTAAATTAAATGAATTCATGTAATTGATGGTCCACGGACATTTTTTTCAAAATGAATATAGCTATTAAAAAAGAAACAAATGTTAATTTCAAGGTTATTGCATGAAAAATAGTCCTGGTAACAACAAGAGGAGCTAATTAACATGAGGTGATTAGAAATTCTCATTATTTAGGAATTAAGCGAGTTAACATTTGTACGAAATTCAAACCACGAGGAATGGCACCTTCGTCCGACGAATTTAAATAGATTTGGATTTTTATTGGAGTTTATACTTGTTTGAATCAATTATTATACTAGGTTGTTTAGCCACATGTGTTATATTTCATGATCAATGTGTCAAACAGTGTGTTTGAAATCAAAAGAGGAAACTTGCTAAATAGAAACGATGGGAGAAATTCTCTGATTTTGAATTCAACAAATAATATCAATAAGAAATGCAATTCAAAATCAAGGGCTGAATTGTTTGTTAAATTGAATGAATTCATCTAATTGATGGTCCACGGGCATTTTTTTCAAAATCAATATAGTTATTAAGAAAGAAACAAATGTTAATTTCAAGGTCATTGCATGAAAAATGGTTTTGGTAACAACAGGAGGAGAATAATTAACATGAGGTGATTAGAAATTCTTATTATTTAGGAAATAAACAAGTTAACATTTGTACGAAATGCAAACCATGATGAATGGCACCTTTGGCCGATGGATTTAAAAATAGATTTGGACTTTTATTAGTGTTTCTACTTGTTTGAATCAATTAATATACTAGGTTGTTGTTTAGCCACATGTGTTATACTTCATGATCAATGTATCAAAAAGTGTCTTTGGAATCAAAAGAAGAGGGTTGTTAACCAAAAATCATAAGAGCAACTCTCTCATTTTGAATTCAACAAATAATATCAATCAGAAATGCCATTCAAAATCAAGGACTGAATTGTTTGTTAAATTGATTGAATTCATGTAATTGATGGTCCACGGGCAATTTTTTGAAAATGAATATAGCTATTAAAAAAGAAACAAAAGTTAATTTCAAGGTTATTGCATGAAAAATAGTCCTGGTAACAACAAGAGGAGCCTAATTAACATGAGGTGATTAGAAATTCTCATTATTTAGGAATTAAACCAGTTAACATTTGTACGAAATACAAACCATGATGAATGGCACCTTCGGCCGACGAATTTAAATAGATTTGGATTTTTATTGGTGTTTATACTTGTTTGAATCAATTAATTCACTAGGTTGTTTAGCCACATGTATTATATTTCATGATCAATGTGTCAAAAGGTGTGTTTGAAATCAAAAGAGGAAACTTGCTAAATAGAAATGATGGGAGAAACTCTCTGATTTTGAATTCAACAAATAATATCAATAAGAAATGCAATTGAAAATCAATAACTGAATTGTTTCTTAAATTGAATGAATTCATCTAATTGATGGTCCACGGGCATTTTTTTCAAAATCAATATAGTTATTAACAAAGAAACAAATGTTCGTTTCAAGGTTATTGCATGAAAAATAGTCCTGGTAACAACAAGAGGAGCCTAATTAACATGAGGTGATTAGAAATTCTCATTATTTAGGAATTAAACCAGTTAACATTTGTACGAAATGCAAACCCAGAATAATGGCACCTTTGGCCGATGGATTTAAATAGATTTGGATTTTTGGTAGTGTTTTATATTTGTGTGAATCAATTAATATACTTGGTTGTTTAGCCACATGTGTTATATTTCATGATCCATGTGTCAAACAGTGTATTTGAAATCAAAAGAGGAAACTTGCTAACTAGAAATGATGGGAGAAACTCTCTGATTTTGAATTCAACAAATAATATCAATAAGAAATGCAATTCAAAATCAAGGACTGAATTGTTTGTTAAATTGAATGAAATCATCTAATTGATGGTCTCTGTGGGCATTTTTTTTTCAAAATCAATATAGTTATTAAGAAAGAAACAAATGTTAATTTCAAGGTCATTGCATGAAAAATGGTTTTGGTAACAACAAGAGGAGAATAATTAACATGAGGTGATTGGAAATTCTCATTATTTAGGAAATAAACAAGTTAACATTTGTACGAAATGCAAACCATGATGAATGGCACCTTTGGCCGATGGATTTAAATAGATTTGGACTTTTATTAGTGTTTCTACTTGTTTGAATCAATTAATATACTAGGTTGTTTAGCCACATGTGTTATACCTCATGATCAATGTATCAAAAAGTGTCTTTGGAATCAAAAGAAGAGGGCTGTTAACCAAAAATCATAAGAGCAACTCTCACATTTTGAATTCAACAAATAATATCAATAAGAAATGCAATTCAAAATCAAGGACTGAATTGTTTGTTAAATTGAATGAATTCATGTAATTGATGTTCCACGGGCAGTTTTTTGAAAATGAATATAGCTATTAAAAAAGAAACAAATGTTAATTTCAAGGTTATTGCATGAAAAATAGTCCTGGTAACAACAAGAGGAGCCTAATTAACATGAGGTGATTAGAAATTCTCATTATTTAGGAATTAAACGAGTTAACATTTGTACGAAATGCAAACCACGAGGAATGGCACCTTCGTCCGACGAATTTAAATAGATTTGGATTTTTATTGGAGTTTATACTTGTTTGAATCAATTAGTATACTAGGTTGTTTAGCCACATGTGTTATATTTCATGATCAATGTGTCAAACAGTGTGTTTGAAATCAAAAGAGGAAACTTGCTAAATAGAAACGATGGGAGAAATTCTCTGATTTTGAATTCAACAAATAATATCAATAAGAAATGCAATTCAAAATCAAGGGCTGAATTGTTTGTTAAATTGAATGAATTCATCTAATTGATGGTCCACGGGCATTTTTTTTTTAAAAATCAATATAGTTATTAAGAAACAAACAAATGTTAATTTCAAGGTTATTGCTTGAAAAATAGTCCTGGTAACAACAAGAGGAGCCTAATTAACATGAGGTGATTAGAAATTCTCCTTATTTAGGAATTAAACCAGTTAACATTTGTACGAAATGCAAACCCAGAATAATGGCACCTTTGGCCGATGGATTTAAATAGATTTGGATTTTTTGTAGTGTTTATATTTGTGTGAATCAATTAATATACTAGGTTGTTTAGCCACATGTGTTATATTTCATGATCAATGTGTCAAACAGTGTGTTTGAAATCAAAAGAGGAAACTTGCTAAATAGAAACGATGGGAGAAATTCTCTGATTTTGAATTCAACAAATAATATCAATAAGAAATGCAATTCAAAATCAAGGGCTGAATTGTTTGTTAAATTGAATGAATTCATCTAATTGATGGTCCACGGGCATTTTTTTCAAAATCAATATAGTTATTAAGAAAGAAACAAAATGTTAATTTCAAGGTCATTGCATGAAAAATGGTTTTGGTAACAACAAGAGGAGAATAATTAACATGAGGTGATTAGAAATTCTTATTATTTAGGAAATAAACAAGTTAACATTTGTACGAAATGCAAACCATGATGAATGGCACCTTTGGCCCGATGGATTTAAATAGATTTGGACTTTTATTAGTGTTTCTACTTGTTTGAATCAATTAATATACTACGTTGTTTAGCCACATGTGTTATACTTCATGATCAATGTATCAAAAAGTGTCTTTGGAATCAAAAGAAGAGGGTTGTTAACCAAAAATCATAAGAGCAACTCTCTCATTTTGAATTCAACAAATAATATATCAATAAGAAATGCGATTCAAAATCAAGGACTGAATTGTTTGTTAAATTGAATGAATTCATGTAATTGATGGTCCACGGGCAATTTTTTGAAAATGAATATAGCTATTAAAAAAGAAAAACAAAAGTTAATTTCAAGGTTATTGCATGAAAAATAGTCCTGGTAACAACAAAGAGGAGCCTAATTAACATGAGGTGATTAGAAATTCTCATTATTTAGGAATTAAACTAGTTAACATTTGTACGAAATGCAAACTACGAGGAATGGCACCTTCGTCCGACGAATTTAAATAGATTTGGATTTTTATTGGAGTTTATACTTGTTTGAATCAATTAGTATACTAGGTTGTTTAGCCACATGTGTTATATTTCATGATCAATGTGTCAAACAGTGTGTTTGAAATCAAAAGAGGAAACTTGCTAAATAGAAACGATGGGAGAAATTCTCTGATTTTGAATTCAACAAATAATATCAATAAGAAATGCAATTCAAAATCAAGGGCTGAATTGTTTGTTAAATTGAATGAATTCATCTAATTGATGGTCCACGGGCATTTTTTTTTAAAAAATCAATATAGTTATTAAGAAACAAACAAATGTTAATTTCAAGGTTATTGCTTGAAAAATAGTCCTGGTAACAACAAGAGGAGCCTAATTAACATGAGGTGATTAGAAATTCTCCTTATTTAGGAATTAAACCAGTTAACATTTGTACGAAATGCAAACCCAGAATAATGGCACCTTTGGCCGATGGATTTAAATAGATTTGGATTTTTTGTAGTGTTTATATTTGTGTGAATCAATTAATATACTAGGTTGTTTAGCCACATGTGTTATATTTCATGATCAATGTGTCAAACAGTGTGTTTGAAATCAAAAGAGGAAACTTGCTAAATAGAAACGATGGGAGAAATTCTCTGATTTTGAATTCAACAAATAATATCAATAAGAAATGCAATTCAAAATCAAGGGCTGAATTGTTTGTTAAATTGAATGAATTCATCTAATTGATGGTCCACGGGCATTTTTTTTCAAAATCAATATAGTTATTAAGAAAGAAACAAATGTTAATTTCAAGGTCATTGCATGAAAAATGGTTTTGGTAACAACAAGAGGAGAATAATTAACATGAGGTGATTAGAAATTCTTATTATTTAGGAAATAAACAAGTTAACATTTGTACGAAATGCAAACCATGATGAATGGCACCTTTGGCCGATGGATTTAAATAGATTTGGACTTTTATTAGTGTTTCTACTTGTTTGAATCAATTAATATACTACGTTGTTTAGCCACATGTGTTATACTTCATGATCAATGTATCAAAAAGTGTCTTTGGAATCAAAAGAAGAGGGTTGTTAACCAAAAATCATAAGACCAACTCTCTCATTTTGAATTCAACAAATAATATCAATAAGAAATGCGATTCAAAATCAAGGACTGAATTGTTTGTTAAATTGAATGAATTCATGTAATTGATGGTCCACGGGCAATTTTTTGAAAATGAATATAGCTATTAAAAAAGAAACAAAAGTTAATTTCAAGGTTATTGCATGAAAAATAGTCCTGGTAACAACAAGAGGAGCCTAATTAACATGAGGTGATTAGAAATTCTCATTATTTAGGAATTAAACCAGTTAACATTTGTACGAAATACAAACCATGATGAATGGCACCTTCGGCCGACGAATTTAAATAGATTTGGATTTTTATTGGTGTTTATACTTGTTTGAATCAATTAATACACTAGGTTGTTTAGCCACATGTATTATATTTCATGATCAATGTGTCAAAAGGTGTGTTTGAAATCAAAAGAGGAAACTTGCTAAATAGAAATGATGGGAGAAACTCTCTGATTTTGAATTCAACAAATAATATCAATAAGAAATGCAATTGAAAATCAATAACTGAATTGTTTCTTAAATTGAATGAATTCATCTAATTGATGGTCCACGGGCATTTTTTTCAAAATCAATATAGTTATTAACAAAGAAACAAATGTTCGTTTCAAGGTTATTGCATGAAAAATAGTCCTGGTAACAACAAGAGGAGCCTAATTAACATGAGGTGATTAGAAATTCTCATTATTTAGGAATTAAACCAGTTAACATTTGTACGAAATGCAAACCCAGAATAATGGCACCTTTGGCCGATGGATTTAAATAGATTTGGATTTTTGGTAGTGTTTATATTTGTGTGAATCAATTAATATACTTGGTTGTTTAGCCACATGTGTTATATTTCATGATCCATGTGTCAAACAGTGTATTTGAAATCAAAAGAGGAAACTTGCTAACTAGAAATGATGGGAGAAACTCTCTGATTTTGAATTCAACAAATAATATCAATAAGAAATGCAATTCAAAATCAAGGACTGAATTGTTTGTTAAATTGAATGAATTCATCTAATTGATGGTCTGTGGGCATTTTTTTCAAAATCAATATAGTTATTAAGAAAGAAACAAATGTTAATTTCAAGGTCATTGCATGAAAAATGGTTTTGGTAACAACAAGAGGAGAATAATTAACATGAGGTGATTGGAAATTCTCATTATTTAGGAAATAAACAAGTTAACATTTGTACGAAATGCAAACCATGATGAATGGCACCTTTGGCCGATGGATTTAAATAGATTTGGACTTTTATTAGTGTTTCTACTTGTTTGAATCAATTAATATACTAGGTTGTTTAGCCACATGTGTTATACCTCATGATCAATGTATCAAAAAGTGTCTTTGGAATCAAAAGAAGAGGGCTGTTAACCAAAAATCATAAGAGCAACTCTCACATTTTTTGAATTCAACAAATAATATCAATAAGAAATGCAATTCAAAATCAAGGACTGAATTGTTTGTTAAATTGAATGAATTCATGTAATTGATGTTCCACGGGCAGTTTTTTGAAAATGAATATAGCTATTAAAAAAGAAACAAATGTTAATTTCAAGGTTATTGCATGAAAAATAGTCCTGGTAACAACAAGAGGAGCCTAATTAACATGAGGTGATTAGAAATTCTCATTATTTAGGAATTAAACGAGTTAACATTTGTACGAAATGCAAACCACGAGGAATGGCACCTTCGTCCGACGAATTTAAATAGATTTGGATTTTTATTGGAGTTTATACTTGTTTGAATCAATTAGTATACTAGGTTGTTTAGCCACATGTGTTATATTTCATGATCAATGTGTCAAACAGTGTGTTTGAAATCAAAAGAGGAAACTTGCTAAATAGAAACGATGGGAGAAATTCTCTGATTTTGAATTCAACAAATAATATCAATAAGAAATGCAATTCAAAATCAAGGGCTGAATTGTTTGTTAAATTGAATGAATTCATCTAATTGATGGTCCACGGGCATTTTTTTAAAAATCAATATAGTTATTAAGAAACAAACAAATGTTAATTTCAAGGTTATTGCTTGAAAAATAGTCCTGGTAACAACAAGAGGAGCCTAATTAACATGAGGTGATTAGAAATTCTCCTTATTTAGGAATTAAACCAGTTAACATTTGTACGAAATGCAAACCCAGAATAATGGCACCTTTGGCCGATGGATTTAAATAGATTTGGATTTTTTGTAGTGTTTATATTTGTGTGAATCAATTAATATACTAGGTTGTTTAGCCACATGTGTTATATTTCATGATCAATGTGTCAAACAGTGTGTTTGAAATCAAAAGAGGAAACTTGCTAAATAGAAACGATGGGAGAAATTCTCTGATTTTGAATTCAACAAATAATATCAATAAGAAATGCAATTCAAAATCAAGGGCTGAATTGTTTGTTAAATTGAATGAATTCATCTAATTGATGGTCCACGGGCATTTTTTTCAAAATCAATATAGTTATTAAGAAAGAAACAAATGTTAATTTCAAGGTCATTGCATGAAAAATGGTTTTGGTAACAACAAGAGGAGAATAATTAACATGAGGTGATTAGAAATTCTTATTATTTAGGAAATAAACAAGTTAACATTTGTACGAAATGCAAACCATGATGAATGGCACCTTTGGCCGATGGATTTAAATAGATTTGGACTTTTATTAGTGTTTCTACTTGTTTGAATCAATTAATATACTACGTTGTTTAGCCACATGTGTTATACTTCATGATCAATGTATCAAAAAGTGTCTTTGGAATCAAAAGAAGAGGGTTGTTAACCAAAAATCATAAGAGCAACTCTCTCATTTTGAATTCAACAAATAATATCAATAAGAAATGCGATTCAAAATCAAGGACTGAATTGTTTGTTAAATTGAATGAATTCATGTAATTGATGGTCCACGGGCAATTTTTTGAAAATGAATATAGCTATTAAAAAAGAAACAAAAGTTAATTTCAAGGTTATTGCATGAAAAATAGTCCTGGTAACAACAAGAGGAGCCTAATTAACATGAGGTGATTAGAAATTCTCATTATTTAGGAATTAAACTAGTTAACATTTGTACGAAATGCAAACTACGAGGAATGGCACCTTCGTCCGACGAATTTAAATAGATTTGGATTTTTATTGGAGTTTATACTTGTTTGAATCAATTAGTATACTAGGTTGTTTAGCCACATGTGTTATATTTCATGATCAATGTGTCAAACAGTGTGTTTGAAATCAAAAGAGGAAACTTGCTAAATAGAAACGATGGGAGAAATTCTCTGATTTTGAATTCAACAAATAATATCAATAAGAAATGCAATTCAAAATCAAGGGCTGAATTGTTTGTTAAATTGAATGAATTCATCTAATTGATGGTCCACGGGCATTTTTTTAAAAATCAATATAGTTATTAAGAAACAAACAAATGTTAATTTCAAGGTTATTGCTTGAAAAATAGTCCTGGTAACAACAAGAGGAGCCTAATTAACATGAGGTGATTAGAAATTCTCCTTATTTAGGAATTAAACCAGTTAACATTTGTACGAAATGCAAACCCAGAATAATGGCACCTTTGGCC
This sequence comes from Ceriops zippeliana, assembly GCA_037897445.1. Taxonomy (NCBI): domain Eukaryota; kingdom Viridiplantae; phylum Streptophyta; class Magnoliopsida; order Malpighiales; family Rhizophoraceae; genus Ceriops; species Ceriops zippeliana. Next base: position 2,134 of record JBAPLH010000924.1, on the reverse strand, counting down.
GATGGATTTAAATAGATTTGGATTTTTTGTAGTGTTTATATTTGTGTGAATCAATTAATATACTAGGTTGTTTAGCCACATGTGTTATATTTCATGATCAATGTGTCAAACAGTGTGTTTGAAATCAAAAGAGGAAACTTGCTAAATAGAAACGATGGGAGAAATTCTCTGATTTTGAATTCAACAAATAATATCAATAAGAAATGCAATTCAAAATCAAGGGCTGAATTGTTTGTTAAATTGAATGAATTCATCTAATTGATGGTCCACGGGCATTTTTTTCAAAATCAATATAGTTATTAAGAAAGAAACAAATGTTAATTTCAAGGTCATTGCATGAAAAATGGTTTTGGTAACAACAAGAGGAGAATAATTAACATGAGGTGATTAGAAATTCTTATTATTTAGGAAATAAACAAGTTAACATTTGTACGAAATGCAAACCATGATGAATGGCACCTTTGGCCGATGGATTTAAATAGATTTGGACTTTTATTAGTGTTTCTACTTGTTTGAATCAATTAATATACTACGTTGTTTAGCCACATGTGTTATACTTCATGATCAATGTATCAAAAAGTGTCTTTGGAATCAAAAGAAGAGGGTTGTTAACCAAAAATCATAAGACCAACTCTCTCATTTTGAATTCAACAAATAATATCAATAAGAAATGCGATTCAAAATCAAGGACTGAATTGTTTGTTAAATTGAATGAATTCATGTAATTGATGGTCCATGGGCAATTTTTTGAAAATGAATATAGCTATTAAAAAAGAAACAAAAGTTAATTTCAAGGTTATTGCATGAAAAATAGTCCTGGTAACAACAAGAGGAGCCTAATTAACTTGAGGTGATTAGAAATTCTCATTATTTAGGAATTAAACTAGTTAACATTTGTACGAAATACAAACCATGATGAATGGCACCTTCGGCCGACGAATTTAAATAGATTTGGATTTTTATTGGTGTTTATACTTGTTTGAATCAATTAATACACTAGGTTGTTTAGCCACATGTATTATATTTCATGATCAATGTGTCAAACGGTGTGTTTGAAATCAAAAGAGGAAACTTGCTAAATAGAAATGATGGGAGAAACTCTCTGATTTTGAATTCAACAAATAATATCAATAAGAAATGCAATTCAAAATCAAGGACTGAATTGTTTCTTAAATTGAATGAATTCATCTAATTGATGGTCCACGGGCATTTTTTTCAAAATCAATATAGTTATTAACAAAGAAACAAATGTTCGTTTCAAGGTTATTGCATGAAAAATAGTCCTGGTAACAACAAGAGGAGCCTAATTAACATGAGGTGATTTGAAATTCTCATTATTTAGGAATTAAACCAGTTAACATTTGTACGAAATGCAAACCCAGAATAATGGCACCTTTGGCCGATGGATTTAACTAGATTTGGATTTTTGGTAGTGTTTATATTTGTGTGAATCAATTAATATACTTGGTTGTTTAGCCACATGTGTTATATTTCATGATCCATGTGTCAAACAGTGTATTTGAAATCAAAAGAGGAAACTTGCTAACTAGAAATGATGGGAGAAACTCTCTGATTTTGAATTCAACAAATAATATCAATAAGAAATGCAATTCAAAATCAAGGACTGAATTTTTTGTTAAATTGAATGAATTCATCTAATTGATGGTCTGTGGGCATTTTTTTCAAAATCAATATAGTTATTAAGAAAGAAACAAATGTTAATTTCAAGGTCATTGCATGAAAAATGGTTTTGGTAACAACAAGAGGAGAATAATTAACATGAGGTGATTAGAAATTCTCATTATTTAGGAAATAAACAAGTTAACATTTGTACGAAATGCAAACCATGATGAATGGCACCTTTGGCCGATGGATTTAAATAGATTTGGACTTTTATTAGTGTTTCTACTTGTTTGAATCAATTAATATACTAGGTTGTTTAGCCACATGTGTTATACCTCATGATCAATGTATCAAAAAGTGTCTTTGGAATCAAAAGAAGAGGGCTGTTAACCAAAAATCATAAGAGCAACTCTCACATTTTGAATTCAACAAATAATATCAATAAGAAATGCAATTCAAAATCAAGGACTGAATTGTTTGTTAAATTGAATGAATTCATGTAATTGATGTT